>JAXBDA010000536.1:0-69652 GCA_036023075.1 Gaultheria prostrata
AATGAAATATATTTATATAGCTTCAAATTGTCAAAAATTAATAAAATAGATTAAATTTTGTAATTATATAATTAATTTAATGCATAAACAAGTTTGGGACACCACAAGGGCAAAAGAGTCATTTGATAACTTTTTCCACTTTTCACCCCCTCTTATTTATAAAACATCCAAACCAAGTTAAAAGTTATCCCCCTGTTTAATCTTTCATCCAAACCATATACTTTTTTATCCCCTCCATAAATATCACATCAATGTGGGCCAATCCTCCAAAAATAATACCCCTTTTATCTTATCCCTCTATAACTTATCCCCTTGATCTTTACCCCAGCCAAGCGAGGCCTTATATCTATACGGAACTGTCGCAACCAAAGCTACAATTCAAAGTTTTGTTGAAATTCGGAGACCAAATTCAAGCGCAACAGCAAAATGAAACAAGCAATGGCAACAGCAGCAGAAATTGGTGGTATAGGTAGAAATTGTCCTTGTAGTACCAAAAGTTTCTAGAACTACAATGTTATCCTCAGGCGGCGTCGTTGTTGGGGGCATGACACAGGTTCAACCTGTGTCATGACGTGGAAATTAAAAAAGAAAAAACAAAATTCCACGTTACTTTCATCTCTCTACACCTGCGCTTTCTTCCCCCACAGTCTTCGCCTGCTTCTTTGAGCAACCGTCGATCGGTTATGTTTTTCGTCTGCTTCCGGTCGCCGGTGGAGTCACGGTGTTGAATGCTGGTCACTATTAGCGCTCGGACCAGAAGCACTGCGCTTGTAATTGAACGGTTCGAGCAAAAGATCGCTACAATGGGTATTAGTTTGCTTCTTTTGGACTTGGACTATTCAGTTAATTAGGAGTATTAGATATGGACTATGGAGTACTGTCATTTTTCTTTTCTCTTGAACAATTCAGTCAATTAATTGGGTTTTCTGGTTTGATTTTTGTGGGTGTGAGTTTGATTGGTCTGAGTGGTCTGAAATTATGCATAGATTGCATGCGGCAATTTTTGTCGGTTGTACTTGATTTTGGGTGGTTGTGGGGAATTGGGGATAGCCAAATCGAAACCGATTCAACGACACCACAAGCTTTCAAAATTTATTTTGGCGCAAGGATAGAGCCAAGTTGGTTAGTAGGGTCGTTCCTGGTTTAAAAAAACCCTACTATTACATTGGAATAATATATATATATATCATCAAATTATATAATCTCGTTGTTACTCCACATATATAGCCCGCCCCACTATGCAAAAATCCTGGTTCCGCTCTTGTTTGGACCAATTATATCTCTCCCCTATCGGATCAAACCATAAACCTTACATGGCACTGAATTTGCTTGGTTTTCGATTAAATTGGAAAATATGCTGCTCGAAAGGTGGTTCTTTCCGTCCTGATAAATCTTGATTATATGAAGCTCTTTCGTTAAATTTTGTTTTCATTGCTTATGTTCCTTTTGTTTTAGCAGGAAGCTGTTATAAATAAACTTATGGTATCCATCAGCATGGTTACTTATTTCGTCTTCTAAATCTATATTTCTTGTTGTGATTGAGCTGTGTATCTTTTTAGTCGTTGATCAGTACCTGTAACTTTAATTAGAACGCCCGACAGAAGTTTGTTGAGATTTTACAGGCAAAATTTTTGAGGAAGTTTTATAGTTTCTAGGGACGGTCAAATCCCAGTATCAGTCTCTTCCATGAGAGTATCAGTTGTACCCCCTTTTACCACCAATTCTGCCCAGGTTCCTTAGAGATGTGTTTGGTTCTCGGATTTCACAGGGGAAAGAATGGAATTTCTCAGAAAATCATCTCCTTTTTCTTGTTTAGTCCAAAGACAGACCAATGACTAGGTGTATATGAGTTCATTTTCTAAACGTAGACAGAAGAGAGAAGAATAGAAGAGTCATAACTCGTAACTGAAGAAGACAAATGTATTTGTCGTATGCGAAGAAATACTCCTAGACAAAATGAAACAATGCAAAGTGACTCCGCTCATCTATAAATGAAAATTGAGAAACCTCACAATCCTTAACACAACAAATACAATATAACTGGCTCAAACTTCGTAAGTACTTTCACATCTGTAGAAAATTCAAGTAGTAATAATCTTTTCTCCACGTGGGTGACATATCGAGCTGTCTGTGGAGAAAGATGAACAATGGTGGTCTTAATCATAGAGATTTAGTTAGATGGTGATGGTGAGAGGAAAGGAATTGCTGGCATGGTTGTTGGCATTGTTGGGATAGAAGGAATCGTTGTCGGGATGTTAGGCAGTGAAGTGGCTGGCAGCGGTGGTAGTGTCATCTTAGGTACTGTTGGCATGGTGGGCATTGTTGGAATTGGCAAAGATGATGAAATTTGGGTGGTTGGCATAGGAGGCAATGTGGGCTTTGGGAAGGTTGGCATAGTTGGCATTGTTGGTAAAGGGGTGGTCGGTAGTGGCGGCAATGTAGCTTGGGGAACAGTAGGCATTGCTGGTAATGGAGGCATGTTGACTTTAGGCAGAGATGGAACTGAGGGGACTGTCTGCAGAAGATTGCGAGCGGCGAGGGTCATATGGAGGCTTGATAGTGATAATGCAATGACTAGAGATGTAAGCAAATTGTAACAAAAGGCAGCCATTGTTTGATTGGAGTAAAAGATTTTAGAAGCTGGGCTTTCTAAGATTTTTGTCAGATGAAGAGACTAAAATGTATCATGGATACTTATGGAACAAATTGTGAAGAGAATCAGCAGATTAGGAAAGACTAATGTGAGTTAGTTTGATGAGATGTGGTTGGACCAAGTGTGGAGAAACATGTTTCATTCACCTTCCTAATTTTGACCATTGAAAATAATATAGTTGACCTATACTAGGGGTTTGTAGTTTAACCAAAAGCATACTCTATTTGTAAGGAATATCAAGTAGTTAGTCATGGTTTTATAAGAAATTAATTCCTTCCCGAGTTCCAAGTTTAAGTGCAATAACTGAAGTCATTTTGTTGTCTTGTAACAATCGTACAACTTAAGACTTCCAACTTTAAAAGTGTCTTCTCCACCACAAATTTGTGTGTGGGAGCCACACACTTGGTGATGGAGCCCATACAAAAGTATGTGGTGCTCCAGGAGCAATTAATAATTTCTCCATCAAAGATTATCAGAACTGGGCATATGGTAGTAGCAGGGACGGAGCTAGGACTTTTTTGTAGGAGGGACGGGCTACATCTATGGAGAAGGTGTGGGGCTATATAACTTGATGATATATATATATATATATATATATATATATATATGTTTTTCTAGTGTAATAGTAGGATTTTTTTCACTGAATTGGGGGCGACGGCCCCTACCAACCCCCTCCCAGCTCCATCCTTGGGTAATAGTGACTTAATTATTGGGTTAGCGGGAGACTACCATTGCGCAATTTGTTCTCTGTATTTGTTTTTGTTTGTGGTTAACTCAGGTGACTTATCTGTCCTTATGGGTTGTTAAAAAAATGTATTCTAAGCACATCAATGTGTGGGATCTAGGTGAACAAACAAGCATTAATCAGCACTTAGTCCAACCACTTCTCCTTCAAACTCAACATAGTCTTGCCAAATCACTTGACCTTTCAAACATCTGTTGTCTATAAATCCTCACTTATGGATGTAGTTCTCTTCATCCCCACCAAGAGTAAAACATCCTCAAACCTTCTAACTCCATTTCCTCAAACAATGGCTGCTTTTCACCACACTTTAGTCCTATCCCTATTCATGGTTCTATCTTTTCCCACCATCCAAACGAGCCTCGGAGCACGCAACCTACTCCAAACAATTCCTACAATGCCAGCAATTCCTGGAATGCCTACGATTCCTGCAATGCCTACAATTCCTGCAATGCCTAAGGTCACGCTTCCTCCACTGCCGGCTATGCCCACCGTGCCCCAAGCCACTCTACCACCACCACTGCCGACGACGATGCCAGCAGTCCCAACCTTGCCAAAAACCACGCTGCCGCCACTGCCAAATCCAACACTGCCAACCATGCCTACAGTTCCTAAAATGACTCTACCCCCGATGCCATCCATTCCAACGGCAATTCCAAAAATCCCTTTTTTCTCACCACCTCCATCAAACTAGGCCACCCCCTGCCATATGCTATACCGGTCCGGCAGTTCGCTTTTCTCTCACATGTACATGGTGTATAATAAGTTTCTGTGCATTTAGCAGTTTGAGTTGATCTTTCCGTATTTGTATTGTTGTACCTCAGCTGGTATTGTTTACTTTTGTTCAATATATATATATGAGGATTGGTATTTATGCTTTCTTGTGAATTGAGTGCTATCTTTTGTATTCTCAGTTTCTATGGATAAAGTAAGAAACGGAGAACAACTTTTGGCAATAGAAATACATACTAGAGAAATGTAAATGCTTTGAATAACCATTATATGTACAGATTGGAGTCTCAAATCAACCATCATGCAGTCAGACGTGCCTCAACTATATTCCGTGGTGGGGATTGTAACTTTTCATGAATTTCCCATTGGTCACTACTTTTTAGGCTACTCATTGTACCTTCTAAAGCCTATGGGAAATTATATTCTTTTTTGCTTAAGGCCAAATAAAGATCACCTAAAAAGCTTCATTTTAACCTTTAATTGGACCACCATTAAAGCATCCAACTCAAAATCGATTGGCAATTAGTGGAGAGGCCGTCCAGGCTCATGTACTAGTTTTGGAGTTTATAATTAACTAATGTGTGGTTCCAATTTTATCGGATGTCCCCGAAGGGACTATAATTAACAAATGTGGGACAAGCTCTAAAAGCCTCTATATACAATAGACCAACTTTATTAAGAAGAACTTGCCCAAACTACAGGGGGTATAAGTAAAGTTTCTTTGCCCTACTTTTAATTTTAATTTTTTTTTTGTTGATAATTCGGAATATCCTTTGCCCTATTTTTAATTAGCAAACGCAAGATGATGCTTATAAACTAAAAGTGCAACATATTGCCATCTTACGTAAAATAGAAATCCCATGCATGGTGTATAGTAGACTCGATTATGTATACATATCCCATAAACTTGTCCAAGTAGTATTAAGTACCCAACACGTGTAATTTATAGGTGTGGTAGTTGAGTCACTTAATTCAAAGTATCAATGCTTGAACCGAGTTTATAGATTGAAGAGGAGTAGCAATCATTCTTGTGGTTCTTGTTTGCTTCCTCAGATCAAACTGGTACTGCATTTGCTTGGTTTTGGATTCAATCAATTAAAATATGCTTCTTGTCCGTCCTGATTAATCTTGCTTATATGGAGCTCTTTCGTTAAAACAACCTATGCTAAATTTTGTTTTCATTGCTTATGTTAGTATTTTGTTTACAGGAAGCTGTTATACATATACTTATGGTACTTAACTGAATCCATTGGAGTGGTTACTCATTTCGTCTTCCAAATCTATGTGATTCTATTTCTTGTTGTGATTGAGCTGTGTATTATTTTAGTAGTTGATCAATACCTGTAACTTTAATTTTACCGGCCGACACAAGTTTGTTGGGATTTTACTTGCAAAATTTTGAGGAAGTTTTAGAGCTTCCAGGGACAGTATAACTATCTTTCTGTGAGATTATCAGCTATGCTCACTCTTGCCAAATTCTGTCAAGGTCCATAGAGATGTGTTGGGTTCTCAAATTTCATATGGGAAAGGAAGAATTTCTCCGAAAATCTTCTTCTCGTTTCTATTTAGTCCATAGACAGACAAATGAAAGGAGTCATAACTGAAAAAGACAAATGTATTCGTGTAGTATACAAAGAAATTACTCCGAGACAATGAAATGACACGAAATGAGTGGAAATTGACGAACTTCACAATCTGTAACACAAAAAAATACACAAGAAATGACTCAAACTTCATAAATACTTCCAAATCTATAGAAAATTCAAGTAATAAAATCTTTCCTCCTTGTCGGTGACATATCGCGCTCTCTGTGGAGAAAGATGAACGATGGTGGTTTTAAACGTAGAGGTTTTTAGGAAGACGGAGGTGGTGAGAGGAAAGGAATTGCTGGCATGGTTGTTGGCATTGTTGGAATAGAAGGAATCGTTGCCGGGATGTTTGGCAGTGAAGTGGCTGGCAGTGGTGGTAGTGTCATCGTAGGTACTGTAGGCATGGTTGGCATTGTTGGAATTGGTAAAGATGATGGTATTTGGGTGGTTGGCATAGGCGGCAATGTTGGCTTTGGCAAGGTTGGGACAGTTGGCATTGTCGGTAGTGGCGGCAACGTAGCTTGGGGAACTGTAGGCATTGCCGGTAATGGAGGCATGTTGACTTTAGGCAGAGATGGAACTGAGGGGACTGTCTGCAGAAGGTTGCGAGCCGCGAGGGTCATATGGATGCTTGAAAGTGATAATGCCATGACCAGAGATGTAAACAAATTGTACCCAAAAGCAGCCATTGTTTGATTGGATTTTGGAAGCTGGACTTAAGTAAGATTTTTCTCAGATGAAGAGACTAATATGTATCAGTGGGTATTTATAGATCAAAATCATGAAGAGAATCGGCAGATTAGGAAAGACTAATGTGAATTAGTTTGATGAGATGTGGTTGGAAAAAGTGTAGAGAAACATGGTTCATCCACCTTCCTAACCTACAAATAGGGGCTTGTACGGAGCATGTTGCCCAAGGACGTTGGGTGAGTGGGACCTAAATCATAATCTATTTGTAAGGAATATCATCAAGTAGTTGGTCATGGTTTTATAGGAAAAAAATTCCTTCCAGACTTCCAATTTTAAGTGCAAAAACCAAAGTCATATCTTGTCTTGTCAACCACGATCCGACTGATGATAATTCTTAGATCTTCAATTTAAATTGTCTTTGTCTTTGTTTTGAATAATGATAAATGTACGTATTTGCGCAGTCTCAAACATACTAGTTGTACATTAAGGAAGGTGGGTGACTGTATCAACTCTTTAGTTACAGGTTTCATAGTAGTTTTTTTTGTTTGAAGAAAGGATAAGAGATTTGTTTTCACCACAAGTATTACAACATTGAGGGTTACTTCCACTTTCACGAAATTACCCACATCAATTCAATCTTGTTAAAGAAGTTACGATACCATAGTAACATCAAAGATTATAGTAACAATCAATTCATTGTTGGGTTGGCGGGAGATTGTGTTGTGCAATTTTCACTCTGTATTTGTTTGTGGTTAACTTGGGTGACTTATCTGTCCTTATATGGATTATTAAAAAAAAAGTATTCTATTCTAGGTGAACAAACCAGTGTTTATCAGCGCTTAGTCCAACCACTTGTCCCTCAAACTCACCATAGTCTTGCCAAATCACTTGACCTTTCAAACATGTGTTGTCTATAAAAACCCACTTATTTATGTTGTTCTCTTCATCCACATCCAGAGCAAAACATCCTCAAACCTTCTGAATCCATTTCCTCAAACAATGGCTGCTTTTCACCACACCTTGGTCCTATCCCTATTCATGGTTCTATCTTTTTCCACCATCCAAACGAGCCTCGGAGCTCGCCACCTACTCCAAACAGTTCCCACAATGCCTACAATTCCTGGAATGCCTACGATTCCTGCAATGCCCACAATACCTACAATTCCTGCAATGCCTAAGGTCACAATTCCTCCATTGCCAGCCATGCCAACCGTGCCCCAAGCCACTTTGCCACCACCACTCCCAACGACGATGCCAGCAGTCCCAACCTTGCCAAAACCCACTCTGCCGCCACTGCCAGCCATGCCTGCAGTTCCTCAAATGACTCTACCTCCGATGCCATCTATTCCAACAGCGATTCCAAAAATACCTTTGTTCTCACCACCTCCATCTAACTAGGCCGCCCCCTGCCTTATGCTATACCGCTCTTGCCGTTTGCTTTTCTCTCACATACATGTTGTATAATAAGTTTCTGTACATTTAGCAGTTTGAGTCTGTCTTTCTTTAGTGTTTATCTTGAGGAGTCTTTAATTTTTCCTTTTTACAACCTGTTGTGTCCTATTGTATTTGTTTTGTTGTACCTTAGCAGGTAATGTTTACTGTTGTTCAATATATATGAGTTTTATATTTATGCTTTCTTGTGCATCGAGTACTATCTTTCGTGCATTAAGGGAAATGGAAATGCTTTCTTTTTTTTTTTTTGGTAAATAAAAAAATGGAAATGCTTTGATGGTAAAGTAATGCCATTTTATTTAGAAGAACTTGTCCAAATTGATTCCAATTCAAGAGACTTGCTATGGGAGAGAGAAAAAATGTTTACATCCCCAGGAATTAATCGAAATTGGGGTTATAACTCATTGAAAGACCAGGTTGATTAGAAAAAAGAATTTGTAATGAGACGGACACATACGGCTATCAAAACATTTCCCATTTGTGTACCAAAAAGGTAAAAAATTCCCCTTCTGCATGTGAAACGAATAAGAGAACCACAAAAATGTGATAACAAAATTGCTATGCATATGCTTATCATGGATAAGCTTTGTGCAAGTTTGACAATGAGATGTGGATATAAATCGTCAAACAAAATGGCTAGCAATATGAAGTGCATAAAGCTGGATTTTCGTGGTATTCCAGCAGATTAACTTCTTGATAAGCTTTTTCGGAAGTATGATGTGTGGTCTGTTGTCAAGACAAGAGCTCCTCTTTTTTTTTCCCCCTCTTAGAACTCAGTGTTCGACTAATTCAAAGGATTAATTCAACCTTCCAGCTGTGGGGATACCCTATTAAAGGTAGGACAAAATTCCTAACTTCCACAAAAGCCAGATTTATATATTTCTCTGGAGTTCCTACATATAATGGGTCTTTGCTTGAGATTCTTCCAATAGATGTGCTCCCAGTTAAATACCTGGGGTTTCCCTTGATTTCTTCTAGACTGATGTATGAGGATTGTGTTATTCTCAAGGAAAGGACTCAACAAAAAGGATTATGAGCTAGTCTAATAGACAGCTTTCTTTTGGAGGGAGGGTTCAATTAATTCATTCTGTCTCGTTCCATATCCAGATTCATTGGTGCTCCTTGTTCATTCTTCCTGGTGACTCTTCTTGGACCATCAGGAGACTTTTTAAACTTCGATCCTTGGGCCAGCCTTTAACCGATATATATCTGGGAATTGGTGAATCTGTTGTTCAATTAATTCATTCTGTCTTGTTCCAGAGATTTGGTGAATCTGTGGTCTATAACTTGGGAAGATCTCTATCTACGAGGGTGGAATCTATTGTTCATGACGGTGGATGGGTCTTATGGATTCCTTCTCCTACTAGCTGATGGATTCCTTCTCCCACTAGCTGCTACACTACACGACAGTGTGCTTGGGCTGCCATTAGAAGTGTTGGTCAGAAGAAGCCTTGGTGTTCTCTTGTGTGGTTTCAAAGGAACGTACCTAAATGGGCTTTTATTGCTTGGCTTGCTTGCTCTAAGAAGTTGGCCACTAAAGATAGACTCAGGAATAGGGGGATGGCTGTTTCTGCTACTTGTCTGTTATGCTAGCAAAGTGATGAAAGTCATGCTCACCTCTTTTTGATTGCATTTTTTCTCGTACTGTATTGGCTGATGTGTTGTGGAGAAATTTGATTCAGATTCGTCCTCATGACTGGGACTTTGAGGTTGGCTGGGCTTACCTCCATTACAAAGGAAATAGCCTTAGAAGCTCTCTGTGTAAACTGGCTTTGGCAGCTACTCTTTATCATGTTTGGGTGGAGACAAACTCCAGGATTTTTGCTCAAGAGTGCTTCATCTGCTGTCCACCTAGCCGTTAAACTGTTGGATATATCGCGGGGAACTAACCTTAAGATCTCAACTTTTTTAGAACAGCTTACAATCTCAACTGGATTCACACCCACATTAGCTGAGTTAGTACAGAACATTTCTTCAAATTGATGTTTGCTGGTGTGGATTATTAGTTGAAGTTGGATTGGCCTATTTTGTCATTTGGTTGTTAGAGTTAGAGAGACTTCAACTTTATTAAACTTCTATGCTGCTTGAATAAACGAAATTTTTAGATGCCGAATTAACTTAATTAAACATTCTTCTATGCTGCTTGAATAAGATAATCAAAGCTCAATTCAAGACTAAATAGGACAGTGGAGGTTTTTCTTTCCCTTTGTGGCACTTTCTCACCCCTTTGTGGGTTGATAGTCGAAGATATCATCCGTGCTGCCAAATATTTGACCAGCCCTATGCCCAACATTGTTGTTGGTCTGCTTTTGCAATATGTGTAATGCCTTAGGGCATTTATGAAATTGCTGTTTCTTGAAAAAAAAAAAGTTCAAAAAAGAGAGTGATCATTTCCAGGAGGAAAAGTATAGTATATGATGATACAAAATGACACTCACAAATACACAAAACGAACAGACAACAATAAAGGAAAAGTACTCCAAACTACCCAATACGTACAATACAAATCGAAGGACCAGCTCGAAGTCCCAAAGACCATAGCAACTTTATTATACGGTGTGAAGTAGAAAAAGGATGAATGAATCGTCTAGCTAGATGGAGGAGGTGAGAATAAAGGAATCGTTGGCATTGTTGTTGGCATGGCCGGGATTGAAGGAATCGTAGTTGGAATATTTGGAAGTGAAGTAGCTGGCAGCGGCGGGAGAGTCATCTTAGGAACCGCGGGCAAACCCGTTGGAATTTGGGCACTTGGTAGTGGGGGCAGCGTGGTTGGGACTGCTGGCATCGTAGTCGGCAGTGGTGGTGGCAGGGTGGCTTGGGGCATGGTTGGCATTGCCGGCAGTGGAGGAAGTGTGACCTTAGGCATTGCGGGAATCGTAGGCATTGCAGGCATTGTAGGAATTTGAGGAATTGTTTGCAGTAGGTTTCGAGCTCCGAGGCCCATTCGGATGGAGGAAAAAGAAAGGACCATGACTAGAGATAGAACCAAAGTGTGGTTGAAAGCTGCCATTGTTTGATGATGTTGTGTTTGAGATATATGTTCTTTTCTGGGGTGAGTAGAAGACGTTTCATGAGGGGGTATTTATTGGGGATGAGTGTTACAGGAGTCAATTGATTTGGGATGACTTAAGGTGAGTTTGATGAGATGTGGTTGGGCGAAGAGTTGAGAATTACCTGTTTGTTCACCTTCCAAACTTTGAAACCCTCACATTTTCAAATGTTCATTTAAAAGAAAGCATAACTCATTTGGGCAAGACATGTGTATCACACTATTACAATAATGGAATTGATGAAGAATGCGGCTATGGGTACGCATACCCTCGTACGCTATATGCACGCAACTCATCTCAATCATCCATCTCGAAAATTAATGGTCCGGATTTTAAATAATTTGTTCACGCGAACAGTTTATTTATAATCCGGACCGTCGAAAATGGGCACAGATAATTAAGATACACCGTCCGTGCATTTGACGTACGCACACTTGCGTACGCGTAGTATTTTTTATTGATAAAAGTATGAAAGAGAATTGCTTGGAACTGCTACACCATATGGTTTGATAGGCCGGATTCCTTGCTTGCAGCCGATTACTTGAAGGGAGTTTACTACAGTGTTTAAGGAGAGGATTGATGTGGTGTAATGTGTCATATATGGTTAGCCACATAGTATTAAATAGTGGGACCGAGCCAACTATTAGGCGGCACAGGCTGAGCACTAAAGTGGGTCCTTGAGTTTCACTTCTAACACATTTTTTATAACAGAGAGGTGGTGTCCAACTTCTCTCTCCTAGACTTAGATTTTTCCGGTGTAACTTTGACTTTGACTAAACCTTTCTTCCTCTGGTAGTACAAAATCGAGAACGACGTTAGTGCCTACCTGGTCGTACACTCCGATGGGCGACTAAGTTAGTCCCTGAATGAGAAGGTAAAAGCAGAGTTTTGAGGAAGAAGGAATGGCATACCTGTTTCGGTTTGTCAGTGTAGTATTTATAGAAGTGCCTTCACGCTAAGGGTTAGGATCCCGTGTGCCACCCTCTTGATGGGTGATGTTGCCGATATCCTCTGCCCGACAATCAGCTCTCGACCACCACTACCTGATCGAAAGCCGCACACGATGGTGCGCAGGCACTGTGTGCTGGTCGGGCTGACCTCGGGGATGCATGTACAGTGAATTGAGGAGCCACGTGGCCGAACCGTACTACTGATGATCCCGACCTGGAGGTAGGGTGTACGGTTGAGATACACTTCTTGAGGAGGTTATGCCACATGTCCGACCCGTATGAGACCTGATGGTTATATTACAGTTGTTCGGTACGGCCTGATCTCGTGCTCAATGGTGATTGGCACTCCTGCTCCTAGTGAAATCTTTTGGTTCCCTAGCTTCGAGTGATCTTCTACTCTTCAATCGTGATATGAACGTGAGAACTGACCCGACTGAGATGATGTGGGTCGGGCGGTCCACGTTCTTAAAAGCGAGCAACGGGTGACGGTTAGGCTTGGACTATTGGGCCTGCTTGTGCTTATTGATTTGGACTGAACCAAACCATATTGGGCCTAATTATTTTGACCCACTACACGGACTTTATTGTTTCTCGGCGAATTTTCAATAAAAGACTATTGTGATGGCAAATTAACTCAAACCATACATGTTAACTGTCATATTATTCTGTATGAGTTTAATTTCCATCATTTAAAGTTATGCTTATTAGAACTTTCCTCCTGACTCATTTAGTTGAAATAAAAAATGGGCCACACGATGTTTATTATGTAACGCACACCATTCTAAATCTGGTAGGTAAGAAATGCAGTGTCAAATAATCTTCTTTTTTTTTTTTTTTTTTTTCTCTTCTGAAGAATCAAGGCCACATCAACTTTTGACGAATCTTCTCATTTTCTGCAAACCTAGTTTCCTTTGCATCCCATTCCCTTCCAAAAATTAATTTTATACCTTTTATTTTTTGTGAACTGCAATTATTTTTATAGCTTAAAAAGTAATAAAAAAAATTTTGACTGGCACAAGACGAGGTAGCTCAACTATTAGACCACTTAATCCACCAAATGAGGCCCACTGAAAATAAGAATTGTTTTCAAGTATGACCAGAGGCCTCAAAAAAACTTTGAGCCGCTACTCTGAAGAAGTCTTGAATTATGCAAACATGCGATTATGGGCATTTTTTAAGAATCTTGTTCTCTTGATTTACTAAATGTTTTTACTAAATAACAACTTGTATGTAAATGTAGAACATTTTGAAGTTGAAAGATTAGTTAATACTATATGTTATCCTTTCTTGGACAATCATCGGAGGTTGGAGCCAAATTCGTTCGGCCTAAGAGAAATAACTCAAATCGGGTTAATTAATCAACCTCGCGTGGCTTTAGAAATAGTTAGGGTAAGCTCAATTACTCACTTTTGTACTCTCTTCATTGGGAGATCATTCACACCTTATCCAAAGCAACGATTAGTTCTCTCTTTTTTTTCTAATAACTCAGATGTTTGGGTCTCTTTTTTTCAGTTCTTTTGTAGTCTATTTCTTTGTAACTACATTTTAAAGTTAGTTTGGTTCTTCCACGTACTCTCGTTCTGCTGCTCGTTTGTAAATGAAGACTCTTGATGAAAACTAAGAGGAGTCATGAAATAAAAAAGAAAAGAACCAAAAGACATAATAAACAAGACCAAAACATGTAATATATCTTTTCACAATGAACAACGATAAACATTTGCTTGGTAAGGTACATGAAAAAACCACAAAACCCATTCCAGAAAATAAAGTACAACTCTCAAAAGCACCACGTACAAGGCCACAATCAGTCTGCCCGGCCAAGGACCACACCTAACTTAACACTCAACAAGTCAACATAGAAGAGAGGAATGGAATTTGACCATATGGAGGGTCTACTCAGATGGAGGTGGGGCAAGGAGTTGGATACTCGGCATTGTTGTTGGAATGGTAAAGGGTAGATTTGTCGGAATTGTTGTAGGAATTGATGTAGGAATTGTGGTGGGAATGGAAATTGGCAAATTTGTAGGAATTGTTGAAGGAATTGAAGGCATGTTTGGCAGTGTCGGAATTGGTAAAGACGAAGGAATTTGGGTCATTGGGATTGTTGGTAATGGAGGCAAATTGACCGGAATCGAAGGGATATTTTGGAGTAGGTGCCGAGCCGCTGCCGTTCTAGTAGATATGCTTGAAAATGAGACTAGCGCAACCAAGAGAGCGAGTGCGAAACAAGGTTTTAAAGCAGCCATTGAAATTTCAATGGAGTGGAGGTATTCTAGAAAATTGAAATTCCTTGAAATGTATTGATGGGATGAAGAGAATTACATTCATTTGCGTGCATTTATAGGTTGAGAGATTCCGATTATTTGGGAAACGAGGAGATAAGTTTGATGAGATGTGGTTGGGTGGATTATTGCTAAACTCTGGCTTTGTTCAACTCCCAAACTTGTGAAGTATTGCATACCCAAAAGGTTAACCAAACAGTGGAATTTAACATTTATGGGCCAACACCCAACATGTTGGAAATATTAGTTAGAATTTCTATAAACATATATAATTAGAGATAACGACACAAAAAACAAATAATACGACGATACTACAAATATGAAATAAGACTTTAAATGAGCATTTACAAATTTCTAAACACATAGAAAGAATAAAACAAAGTAGTAATACTACCGTTATGTTTGTAATAAATCAAGGGAAGACCAACAATGGGTTTTTTTTTTTAAAGGACTCTTTCTTGTTCACAATCGCGCATATGCATTTTGTGACTAGCAGCAGCACACAAATTTGAGTCATTAGACATTTACTATGTGTCTAGAAAGTATTCCAAACATTTGTTTCGAAAACATTTATGAAAAATTTAAAAACTCTGCTGCAAATAACCACAACAATAAAAACGAAGAAAAATCGTTTATTAAACTAATAGAAGTTTTTTTTTTTTTTCCTTTTTCCCTCTTTAGATAATCATAAAGGACAATATTATTGGTAGAACCGCCCAACAGGATTAAAACAAACAAGCAAATGATATCAAGAACTTATTAATAGTCCCTTAATAGAGTCCAAAACAGAGGAGCCTACGAGATTAAAGCGAATAACATAGAGATTTATAGAATACATAAATTCATAGAATACTACATTGCTCGTCAAGTGATTTAGTCTCCATAAAATACAAAAATTCTAAGATATCTTCTATAAGATTGTTGGAAATATTAGTTAGAATTTCTGTAAACATATATAATTGGAGATAACAACACAAAAAATAAATAATATGACGATACTACAAATATGAAATAAGAGTATAAGAAAACTTATATTGATTGAGGCACGCGTAAAGCGTTCTCCTAAGAGAATATATGTCCATGCTTGCACCGAGTTGTGTGACATCCCACTCCCGAGATACAACAATCATCCACGGAAGCTTTGTGTGCAGCTAAAGCTTTCCACACGAATCGAGAATCGCCCGTATGCTCAAAATAATAAAACTTAAATCTCAACGAATCTCGATATATATGTGTGCTACATATAGCTCATAGATTTGATAAAATATTTTCTGCAAGAACACTCTTTTCATCTTGTGGCCTAGCCACCTTTATATAGACAAACTAACCTCATTGCAATTAACTATTGCATATAATAGGCACTTAAATACAAAATATAATATTAGGGAGTTACTAGTGTTAATACCCAATAACCACCAATTTATTTAGCAAATATAATTAGACACACAATAAATTGATTTAAAGATATTTTTAAAAGCTTTTTTCTAACAATATACCTTTGGATGGGATAGTTTGAGCATCGGATACGTCACAATATTACAATATTGGTATGTGCACAGTATCAGTCAAATATAACTCTAATAATTTAACTTTTTATATGAGTTGATGATGGACAATCTGATTACCGATAAAAATAACAAAATGGAATGAATAAGGCCGGCTAACTAAGGTTATGAGATCGTAGCTGCACTTAATGGTCCATGAGAAGGGTTCCAATTTTTATGCACAAATTTGGTCCATTTTAGAGCATGGTGTGTTGGTTTAGAAATTATGGTCTCAAGCCCCATGCTACAAGGAAAAAAACTTTTATGATTTCTGCAAATGAACTTAGAAAATTTTCCCTACAAAAATTTGATTTTTTTAAACTTTTAAACCGTCCAAATCTTAAATAATTACCTTATGGTCCAAATAGCAGCACAAGATGGGATGAATTGGGTTTCACAACTACAATGACAATAACGAAATTTATACCTAAATACAGGACATCAAGAATAGTTACTGCAGCAGTGAGCAAACACAGACAGAACGCAGCAGCAGAGAAATTAAACAGTTAGCAGCAAATAAATTAACTGACAAATGAAGTTTTATATTCGAATTCCAATGACTGATTATGCAAATTACTTCTACTATGACTCTGAAGTTCAAGTTACTAATGCAATATAGAGATGCAAAACACAAAGTAAAGGAGTAGGGAAGAGAGAAATCAAACACAAGAATTTTGTAACACCCCGTATTTTAAATCTCCATATTTTCATTAGGCTTATAAAATTGTTCTAATTTTACTACATAAAGAAAAGGTTTTGGTATTATTTCAAAAAATATAATATATATTTAGAAATTGTTCATAAGCTAGTCCGATATTGAAATTAGCATGGCGGAGCAAAGCGGGACACATGTCGTCGCTAGGAAGGATGCTTGGGGCCCAAGTAAGGAGCTTCCGGAAAGGGGGTGAGTTGGCATGTTATTAGTGGGTAAATCACTAGGAAGTTATTACCCCCTTAATTGCATTGGATTTGCACTAGAATATTCGATTCTTATTAAGTAAGGGACAACACACGTGGTTCATGAGAATTAATATAAGACAATTCTAGATTCATCTAGAGGGGACGCGGAGGGAGTGCTGAGTGCTGTGCATCAAAACTGCATAGTCAGTTTTGATGCTTTTTTTGGGTCTCCAATTATGGCTGGGAAGGGCTCCGTTTGGGGCGCTGAAAACCCCTTTTTTCCCGTCATGTCAAAGACGTCTAAAACCTAACCAGCAACTCTTCTCCCCCATTTTTCCTTCCTCATCGAGGACTACTCCATCAATCTGCTACTTTATGATCCATTCAGAGACGAAAAGGGAATAGCATCACTCCGCAAACCGAGACAGAATTTTCAACAAGAAAGACACTTCTCACATTAGCAAGAAAAATACTAGGAGAGAGATCCATAGTGATGTAGAAAGAAACTTAGGAAGTTCCAACTGTGTTATTTCTTGACATATAGTTTTGAAGAAGATTTTGTCTCGGTGTTATTTGTTGTCCAACCTTAGTTTATGACCATATGAGGTTCCTATTCTGTATCAGATTAAGTTGGCTGGTTTTTTAGGTTTCTGATTGATAAATAACTAGCCTAAATAGGTGGATAATCTTAATGCCAATTCAATTTCTCTGTATTTCTTGTGGATTCTAAGGTGTTCTTAGGATGTCAAGAGCACAAGCCTCTTTGGATCTACGGTGGGATATCCAGGAACCTGGGACTCGGATTGCTAAAGTAGAAGCTGGGCTGAGGTATTGCATCAAGTCTAGGAGACAGGTGAACAATATCGATCAGAACAGACTAGTGTGCATGGAACGGGTCTCTCTCCTAGTATTTTCAGCGCCCCAAACAGAGCTCTTCCCAGCCAAAATTGGAGACCCAAAAAAGTTTTGATGCACAGCATTGCGCACAGCTGCGCAATGCGCACATCACTCCCCCCTTTCACAGCACACCCACACACCATACACACACAGTGCAGGGCAGTTGGGGAAAAAAGAAAGAAAAACAAACGGAGGGAGGGGAAGAAAGAAAGAAAAAGAAAGGGGAGAGAAATTCGGTCAGTGGATCAAGGGCCTCAATTTAAGGTACCGGGTAATGTGCAATACATTCCTAACCTAATCTCTTTGCAAAGAGTGTTTCTTTGGTTCTCTTATATTTGTACTCTTTTGATATCTAAGCTCATTTGTTCGGTTACTATCACATCTTGTTCTGTGACACAGGAAAGGTTTGGCTGAAAGCCATGGAACATATTGGTACACGTGCAAGTCCACCAGGTGAGATGAGTAAGGAAATATGATTGATTTCCATGAAGGAAATCTAGTGTACTATTATATGGCCCAAAAGGGGGCACGCGATTTGACTCTGGTAGTGCTTGGCGTGTTACCGAGATGGGCCAAGGAAAGAGGTTATAAATGATGTATCGTTGCAATGATTCATTTGATTTGTTATTGTCAATTATTGAGCATGTCCTTATTTCAAGCTATATTTATTGTCCTCGTATTGCATATACTACCTGGCCCTTTTATATTTTTTAGGTGTCGAGCAAGTTAGTGATGGCCGATTGGAGTATTCGGGGAATTAGATTTGAGAGATTATTTGAAGAAGTTAGTGCTGCCATTTTGAGGGGGATTTGTCATTGTAACATTTTGAGGTTATTGAAAAGATTTTTGGGTTCAACAGTCCAAAGCCTAACCGTCTCCCCCATGTAATGTACTAATAAATTAGGATTGACGAATGACAAAAAAAAAAAAATACTAGTCGTACATTAAGGAAGGTGGGCGACCATATGGAGGGTCTACTCAGATAGTCAGATGGAGGCGGGGCGAGGAGTTGGATTGGCAATGATGTTGGAATGGTAAAGGTAGATTTGTAGGAATTGTTGTTGGAATTGTTGCAGGAATTGTGGTGGGAATAAAAAATGGGTCACACGGGTTTTCATTATGTATCGCACACCATTCTAAATCTGGTAGGTAAGAAATGCAGTGACAAATAAGCTTTTTTTCTTTGGAAGAGTCAAGGCCACATCAAGTACTTTTGACGCATCTCTCATTTTCTGCAAAACCTAATAAGTTTCCTTTGCATCCCATTCCCTTCCAAAAAATAATTTTATAGCTCTTTTTTTTTTAACTGCAATTCTTTTATAGCTTAAAAAGTAATTAAAGAAATTGACTAGCACAAGCCGAGGTAGCTCAACTATTAGACCACTTAGCCCACTGAAAATAAGAATTGTTTTGAAGTATGACCAGAGGCCTCAAAAAAACTTTGATAAATAACAACTTGTAGGTCAATGTAAAACATTTTGAAATCGGTCGATTAGTTAATACTATACATTATCCTTTCTTGGATAATCATCGAAGGTTAGAGCCAGATTCGTTCCAATTCTCAAGGTCTAAGAGAAATAACTCAAATCGGGTTCATCAACCTTGCGTAGCTTCATTGGGAGATCAAAGATTCAAACCTTATCTAAGGCAGTGATTAGTTCTCTCTTTTTTCTTTTCTTTTTTATGACTCAAGTGTTTGGGTCTGTTGTGCCGAAACCCGAAGTTCAGAATATAAACACACCAACAAGAGAACAAGACACAAGGATTTACGTGGTTCCCCCCAAAGCACGAAGCTCTAAAGGTACGTCCACGGGTAAGCGCAAGAGGATTCACTAAAACCGGGGAGAAATACACAGAGCCGGTTATACCCGTAACTCTCACTTGAAGCATCCACACAATATCTAAGAACAAATCTCTGAAGTGCGACCTACAGAGCATCAAACGTCTCACAAATACGATAGAGACACACACAAACCCTAGATATCTCAAATCCCAACTCAAGACCAAACCAATGGAACAATTGAGAAACCCTAACACACTACGGGGAACCCCATGGGGGCTCCCTCAAAGGGATTCACTCAAGAAGTCCAAACCCTAACAACCCCCAATGTTGCTATTTATAAGAAAGTACAAAAATTAGGTCAAAATCCTCTTAAAAACGCGCAACCGCGCACTTTCAGCACCTGTGGTCCGGACCAACGTTGTTGCAACCTTCCAAAGCTTACGGTACCCTTGGTCCGGACCAAAGATGCTGCGACAAGCTTACGGTACCCTTGGTCCGGACCAAGGTACCCGTGGTCCGGACCAACACTGCTGCGACCGTCTTTTCACGCCAAATTTTGTACCTTTCTTCGAATGTCTTGAATTCAAGGCATATCTCCAACAGGGTCAGCTTAAATGCGCGCACCACCCTTTTTAGTTCTTTCTTTGTCAGTCTAATTCTTTCTTACTTCTCCTTGCCCTTAATCTTAATTTGTATCCTTTCCAAAGGTTAATAAAATTATTTTTCGCTGTTCAAAAGAAAGTCTATTTCTTTCTTACTACATTTTTAAGCTAGTTTGGTTCTTCCACGTACTCTCGTTCTGCTGTTCCTTCGGAGATGAAGGCTCTTGATGAAATCAAAAAGAAACGAACCAAAAGACGTACTCCATAACCAAGACCAAATGATGTAATATATCTTTCCACAATGTACAACGATAAACATTTGCTTGCTAAGGTAAATGAAAACAACACAAAACCCATTCCAGAAAATAAAGTACAACTCTCAAAAGCACCACGTACAAGGCCACAATCAGTCTGGCCGGCCAAGGACCACACATAAATTATTTTCACTCAACAAGTCAACTTAGAAGAGAGGAATGGAATGTGACCATATGGAGGGTCTACTTAGATGGAGGTGGGGCAAGGAGTTGGATACTCGGCATTGTTGTTGGAATGGTAAAGGGTAGATTTGTTGGAATTGTTGTAGGAATTGTTGTTGGAATTGTTGTAGGAATTGATGTAGGAATTGTGGTGGGAATGGTAATTGGCATATTTGTAGGAATTGTTGAAGGAATTGAAGGCATGTTTGGCAATGTCGGAATTGGTAAAGACGATATCGAAGGAATTTGGGTCATTGGGATTGTGGGGAATGGAGGCAAATTGACCGGAATCGAAGGGATATTTTGGAGTAGGTGCCGAGCCGCTGCTGTTCTAGTAGATATGCTTGAAAATGAGACTAGTGCAATCAGGAGAGCGAGTGTGAAACAAGGTTTTAAAGCAGCCATTGTAATTTCAATGGAATGGAGGTATTCTAGAAAATTGAGATTCCTTGAAATGTATTGATGGGATGAAGAGAATTACATTCGTTTGTGTGCATTTATAGGTTGAGAGATGCCGATTATTGGGGAAACAAGGAGATGAGTTTGATGAGATGTGGTTGGGTGGATTATTGCTAAACTCTGGCTTTGTTCAACTCCCAAACTTGTGAAGTATTGCATACCCAAAAGGTTAAACCAAACAAAGGAATTTAACATTTATGGGCCAACACCCAACATAGCTTCGGTTGGGACTTGGGATAGATTGAGTATCGGATACGTCACAATATTACAGTATTGGTATGTGCACAGTATCGGTCAAATCTCTCTCTAGTAGTTCAACTTTTTATATGAGTTGATGATTGACAATTTGATTACCGATAAAAATAACAAAATGAAATAAATAAGGCCAGCTTACTAAATCGTAGACAAATCATTCGTGACCGCTACTCTTAATGCTCCATGAGAAGGGTTCCAATTTTTATGCACAAATTTGGTCCATTTTAGAGCAAGGTGTGTTGGTCTAATAATGTTGTGGTCTCAAGCCCCATGCTGCAAGGGAAAAAAGTTTTATGATTTCTCATTAACTTCGACTAGTTTTTTATATCTGCAAATGAACTTAGAAAATTTTTTGCTGCAAAAAAATTGAAATTTTTAAACTTTTAGACTGTTCAAGTCTTAAATAATTACCTTCTGTTTGTCCAAATAGCAACCCAAGATGGGGTGAATTTGGTTTGACAACTACAATGACAATAACGCAATTTAAACCTAAATACAGGACATCAGCAGCAAACAAATTAACAGACAAATGAAGTTCTATATTTGAAATCCAATGTATGCAAATTACTTCTACTATGACTCTGAAGTTCAAGTTACTAAAATGCAATATAGAGTTGCAAAACACAAAGTAAACGAGCAGGGAAGAGAGAAATCAAACACGAGGATTTATAGTGGTTCGATCCGCAACTTCATGGCTTACTCCATTCCCCAAGTATTCTACCCGGGAATTGATGCATTATCTTCAATAGTTGTTACAACCTTCTAGCTTCACAGGTGCTAGACAACCTTTACAACGAGTGACTACTCCGAATCTATTCCCAATTAGTTAAGAATCCGGCGCTAATTAAACTTAACACATCTTCAGACCCAAGGTTATAATCCCTTTTACAACTAGGTTCCAAACTCCAAGACAACACTCAAATTAGTGTAGGATATTCAAGATGAAGAATGAAGTTGAATGTTCTCAAGAGAAAACTCATGGACGAATTTTTCTTTCAAGGTTTTGGTTACCGTTATCTTCCTTCTTGTGCTATATTTAACCTTTGAAGAGCCAATATGAACGTTGAAATTTACCACTAGCTGTTGGAGAAAATTATGCTCTGCAATCTTCCCTTTCTAGTTGTTTCCATCCTTAATCTTTATCTCATGCTTTGAACAAGCTTCTTCTTTGCTTAGAGGGGCTTTTCAAACCGTTAGAAGTTAGAAATTAGGAGAAGATTTTCCTTAATCTTGTTCCTTCTTTAACTTACTTGACTATTGGAGATAGAAATTTTCCATTTGTATCTCCAATTGACCCATAGCAAATTCCTCCTTGATTCTTCAGAATCGGAGGAGGGGAGGGTGTGATGTGCACCCCTCGGCCGTCTGATTGTGTTTTGGACAGCCCGGATGTGTTTTGATTTTTTACTGGTGAAAATAAATTAAATTAAAATTAAAATTTCCGAACGTATCCAAGCTGTCCAAAACATGATCGGACGGCCAAGGGATGCACAGCACCCCTCCATTGCCTCTTTCTTGTTTTCAACCTAAAATCTAGGTTAGGAGGATTATACTCTGCATCAATCACAAGCAGTAAAATCTTAGCTATGAGGGAATTCTCACAAGTCCCTACAAAATGACTAATGACAGAATTAGCCCAATTGAAATATATTACTCAAATGAAGCCCAATTGACTAAGTTACTGTGGGGGCTTCGATCCTGGAGTTGAACATTCCTTGATCTTTTTGACTCACCTGGAGGATTGGCCTGAGAGCTTCGCATGAGTGCTCGGCCTGAGAGCCCATAATCCCATGTGTTACGGTTCGGCTATTGACTCCAACTTTGATCATATGAAGAGTTGGTCCGAATTCACCGGTTCATCCATGTGTTACGGGTTGGCCATGTACTCAAGTTTGGCCATACGTTACAGTTCGGCCACGTTCTCCGGTTCAGATTGTTGATTCAGTTCGGCCATATGTTCCGGTTCGGCTTCGTTCTCCGGTTCGGCCATGCCTGATGACGAGTGAGCTTGATTAGGCTATTGATCCGTTAGGCCCTTGAGTACCGTATAAATTTGTGTTTCGTATCATCAAAATCTAGAACCTTGGAGCTAACACCTTCTTCTATATTAAGTCTGAACAATTTTATTTGCCAACCAAAAAAAAAAAAAACCATCTTCACTGTCATTGAATTCAGATGTACAGCTTCTTCTTGTAGCTTATAAAGTAAAAAATGACTAGCACAAACAAAGTTTGCTCAGTAACAATTGAAGAAAATAAGCATCGTTTTGAACTATCAACGGAGGCCTCAAAAAACTTTCAGCGCTACTCTGAAGTTGGAAGTCTTGAATTATGCAAACATCGGATTATGGGCATTTTTCAAGAGGCTTGTTCTCTTGATTTATATGTTTTAACTGAATAACAATTACTTGTATGTCAATGTAGCAAATTTAAATCGATTAATTAGTTAATTTACTTCATCCTTTCGTTGATAATCGTGGGAGGTTGGAGCAAGATTTGTTCCAATTTTGAAGGCCTAAGATAAATAACTCAAATCGGGTTAATCAACCTCGCGTAGCTTTAGAAATAGTTAGAGTAAACTCAATTACTCACTTTTGTACTCTCTTCATTAAGAGATCGAAGATTCACACCTTGCCCAAGGCAATAATTATTTATCTTTTCTCTTTTTCGTTCTTTCTTTTCTGGTCTATTTTTTTCTAATTATTTTCTTAAGCTAGCATTTTTTATTTTTTTTTGATAAGTCTTTCTTAATTAAGCTAGTTTGGTTCTTCCGATGTCGTTCTGCTGCTGCTTCGGAAATGAAGACTCTTTTAAAGAAAAATAGAAGAGAAGACATCAAATCAAATAAAAAAAGAACTATAAACGTACCCAAAAAAAAACAAGACCAAAAGATGTACTAATATATCTTTTCACGATGAACAACAATAAACATTAACTTGCTAAGATACACGAACACAACACAACACAAAATCCACTCAACAAAAGTACAACTCTCAAAAGCACCACGTACAAGGCCACAATCAGTCTGGCCGGCCAAGGGCCACACGTAAATTATTAACACTCAACAACTCAACATAGAAGAGATGAATGGAATGTGACCATACGGAGGGTCTACTCAGACGGAGGCGGGGCAAGAAGTTGGATAGTTGGCATTGATGTTGGAATGGTAAAGGGTAGATTTGTAGGAATTGTTGCAGGAATTGTTGTAGGAATTGCTGTTGGAATTGTTGCAGGAATTGTTGTAGGAATTGATGTAGGAAGTGTGGTGGGAATGGTAATTGGTGGCATATTTGTAGGAATTGTTGAAGGAATTGAAGGCATGTTTGGCAATGTCGGAATTGGTAAAGACGATATCGAAGGAATTTGGGTCGTTGGGATTGTGGGGAGTGGAGGCAAATTGGCCGGAATCGAAGGGATATTTTGGAGTAGGTGCCGAGCCGCTACCGTTCTAGTAGGTATGCTTGAAAATGAGACTAGCGCAACCAAGAGAGCGAGTGCGAAACAAGGTTTTAAAGCAGCCATTGTAATTTGAATGGATTGGAGGGTAGTCTAGAAATTGAGATGCCTTTGAAATGTATTTGATGGGATGAAGAGAATAACATTCAACTGTGGGTATTTATAGGTTTAGAGATTCAAATTATTTTGGATTATTTCTTGCTAAACTCTGGTTTTGTTCAACTCCCAAACTATTAAATTATTATTGCTCCCCCAAAGGTTAAACCAAACGGAGGAATTTGTCATTTATGGGCCAACAGTCCCAACATAGTCTTCAGTTTTGGATGGATTGAGTAAGCAACGAGTTAATCTTATGGTCAGATTTTAATGGACAACTCGGTAGTATCGAATGTATCAAAATATTAGTACATGCATGTAGTATTTCTAACTTCTAACCGTTGTTTTTAACTGGATATCCGGGTCAGCTTGCATGCACCTCGAGTAATTTCGGGACCCTGGAGATAATGATTGGGCATAATTTCCAGTGGGCCCAAGAATTTGTTGGCAAGAAAATCGAACCTGAAACGTTAGCTAGATGGGAGCAAACTCACAAGTTCCAAGTCAAAACCAAGTTGACAATTCCGGGTTTATTTCTAACCGCTGTTGAGGATATGAATAATGGAGTAAAAGTTATTCCTCTGTATAACAATTTAAGGTTTATATGAGTCGAAGGTTAACAATTTAATAACCAATTAAGAAATAAAGAAATGAATCAGGCCGACCAACTTACCTTCTTCTATACAAAAGTCTGAACAATTTTGCCGGCCATTACAAATTTCTGCATTCGCCCATGAAAATGGATTGGTCTGAAATACAAGACGGGCCCCACAGGTGTTTATATACCAGGCACGCCATTTTATGTCTTGTACACTAGATTAGAAATAGATGTTAGCAATTTTCTATAGATGGGCCTATATAAATCATATAATTAGATATTGTATATTATTGAATAAAGTTTGAGTGGTGTCGATATTATCCATTAAGTCGTGATCGTCTAAAATATAACCGGATAATTGACAAATCTCTGTTAGCTCGTATTTGGCTTATATTACGTGCGATAAATGGTGCGGGCTTATTATTATTAAAGTATAGAGACCATTAAAGACCTATTAGGGTTCCATCTATTATGATGGGCTATGATGGAACCGATACTTATAAATATGTGGTTAAGTCCCCACTCTAAACCCTAATCTCTTTCTCATACCATCCCATCGTGTATGAGAATAAGGAACAACATCAAGAAAAGGGTTTTGGAGGTGGAAGACAAACAACCACGCGCACACGTTTTTCCATCCTCCATGGCGACAATCCAGTTGGTTTGTTTTCTTTAATAGTGTGACATGAGATCTTAAGTTTAGGATTTCTTATGAAACCCTACAAGTGGTATCAGAGCATTCTTGTCAGATTATTGAAAAAAATATAAAGTTTGTGTTTTATTTTCCCGATTCGAGGAACGAGTAATAACCTTGCTGATTTCTACAATTGCACATGGACAAACTGAGTTTATTCGTGATACTTGTAAGATTAACAAGTAATGATTTTGTTTATCATTATCTTGCACATGTCCACGTGGACTGATGGCTTTGAATTTCAGAATCAATAGTTCTATCTTGCATCTATTGATAATTAAATTCTCATGCACGTGGACAATATTATGGGTATTCAATTTTCTGCCGATTAATGGGCTTCGTTTTTCCGTTAATTCGTAATCAAATTATGTAATTGATGGGTTCCTTTTGGTGACCGTGTTTGTTGTCATGTGCTTGATCATTCAACTCACCGCAATTTCAATTTTTCCCGTGCGGTAATCGATTATAGCCTATGGGTTATATTAGTTGTTATTATTTGTTTTTATAAGGGATAGTTAATTAGACATCATATACAAATAATATCATTATGATTCCATCATATGAGATTTGAATATTTATGATTTCATTCTGAAATTCAAGTAACCCCAAAATATCATTTCTCTCTCCTAATTTTCCTAACATTTCTCTTCTGATTTTCCTAATATTTATCTCTCTTAATTTCCTGACATTTCTCTCTCCTAATCTTTCCTAATTTATCTTTTTAAATCTCTCTCTTTCCTAATTTTTAATTCTCTCTCTCCTAATTAAAAATAAAAAAGCATTCTCACGACTCGACTACCCACAAAGTGGTAAAATAATTTATCACAAATTATGTGTTGGATTACATAACAACTCACGAGTCTAATTTTATGGTAAATTAATACATCACTTTTTCATTAAAACATAACAAAGTACAAATTCATGAAATCCTGAAATTTAGTGAAGCTATTTATTATGAAATCTATTGTAACAATACCTAACATGATAAAATAATTTATCATGAATCAACAAGTAAAAATAACAAATAAACCACAAAATTCGTGGGATGTTACAGTAAACATGGTAAACATGGCTTATTAATTCACCATGTTTACTGTATCACATCACCAAAATGATAAATCGATATTCAATGTTTAAAGGACATGTGAACATGGTTTATTAATTTACCACTTTTACTGTATCAAATCACCCAATATGGCAAATCTATAAACTATAATCACATACGGAGTACAATGATTACGGTTTATAGATTTGTCATTTTTATTATATTGAAAAAGAACATCACAAATATTGAATTGGAAAAAAAAACACCGTTGATCGAAATTGATGATCAATGTAAGCGAAAAATATCAATTTACTGTGCACATACAACCACCCATTTTTACTGTACCGAAATCACCAATATGGAATCAATGAACCATGTTCCAAAAAAGAAAAAGAAAATAGGAACATGGTTTATTGATTAATCATTTTTTCTATACCGAATCCACCAATATTTGAATCAACGAATCATGAAAATTACAAATCTTTTGCCAAAAAAAAAAAAAAAACTTTCTATACAAATCCACAACAAATCTCACAAAACCATCAAAACACACAAACCTTTGGTTCAAAAAATCATTTTCTCGACAACCACCCTATCATCAACCCGTCGTCGTCATTATTGTTCTTCAAATTGAGTAGTATGAGGCCATGGACAACCAAGGAGACATGTAAAAACTCATCCACAAGTCGCCATCTTCGTGTAAATCTGGATCTCCATCTTTGTAGCCTTGTGGGCATATTCTCTTCTCATCGTCATCTATAAAACCCAAAAGCATGAAAACTTTTAAGTGTTTTTTTTTTTTTGCTTGACAAACAAATATATATATATATATATATAGAGAGAGAGAGAGAGAGAGAGAGATTGAATTAGATTGAAAAGCAACTGCACCCATTTAGGGATGTGATAAATTAATCCGCCCATTTAGGAGGAAATCGATAAAGTTATGGGAATGGGATTGATTTATCCGGATATTTCACAAACCTTGTACGTGAGAATACCCACTAATTACGGAAATGTAGTTAATACTTACTATTACTATAGATATGAGATAGGAATACCGGATTTAGTGGAATACCGGCTTTAGTGGACAACTAATGCCCAATAAATGACGTGAAGAATTATTTTGTCCGGATATTTAGGTCTACTAATCACTATTAATAGAATATATTACTAGTTAAGAATATATACTACTAAATAACTAATAAGGGCACAATTATCCCATAATTCATTTACATGATGGAATCATAAAGATTCAAAACACATAGGATGAAATCATAATGGTAATATTGGTTTAGGATGCCTAATTAAAATTTTCTTTCTATAATTGAGGAAAATATAAGATTTTCCCTTCGGTTAAAAAAAATCAGAAAATATACGGCCTTGACAATATATGGTTATACAGTGCATGTGGATTTCCCAGTTTTCCAATTCATATGAAGCGGTTTATTTTATTAGTTTCTTATTTTATAGGGAGAGTTAATTAGACATCATATACAAATAATATCATTATGATTCCATCCTATGAGATTTGAATACTTATGATTACATCCTGAAATTCAAATAAATCCCAAAATACCATTTCTCTCTCCTAATCCTAATTATTTCTCTCCTGATTTTCCTAATATTTCTCTTTCCTAATTTCCTAAAATTTCTCTCTTCAAATCTTTCCTAATCTCTCTCTCTCTCTCTCTCTCTCTCTCTCTCTCTCTCTCTCTCTCTCCTACCTTGAAAAATCCCTCTATCCTAATCTTATAATTCTCCCTCCTAATCTTCTCACACCTAAAATCTCAAAAAAAAAATTTAAAATAAATAATCATGATATTTTATCCTAAAAATATGAGTCATGAGAAATTGATTTCATGCAATCGTAATCCACCCTGTTTTTTACCATGATAGATTTCGGTATCATGAAAACCATTTCATGATTTTTTGTGACCAGGAGCATGATACATTAATGAATCATAAAAAATAGGTATATGTAGTCCAAGTATAAAAGTCTCATAAGATCACACTAAAAACATTAATGAAAAACGTGGTTGATGAATGCACCATAAAAGCATGGTTGAATCTTGTGTTGATTTATCATGTTTACTTTGTCGAATCTTCGAAGTGATAATCCAATAAACCATCTTTTATTGTATCAAATCACCCAATCTGGAAAAATAACAAACCATATTCACGTGTTGTTTATTTCATATAGTGAACACGGTTTATTGATTTACCATATTCACGTGTTATATTTCATACAGTGAACACGATTTATTGGTTTACCATTTTTACTGTATCAAAGAAACGAAAAAAAAACACCAATCTTGAAGCGAAAAAAAACTACCATTGGATCGGAAAAAAACAACATCGTCATTAACTTTCACAAACCCGTAAATCTTTGAATACAAATCTGTAACTCAACAAAACCAAGAAAGAAAAGTACAAATTGCTCAAACCTGAAAAACAAAAAAGAATGAAACGTGGGTCTTCAAGAATGATTTTCCGGTATCAATACCGGTACGAACGACGATGGAGATTGGCAATGATGAACGGCTACGGAAATTGTGCAAATTGACGACTTCGATGTCGCGTTCCACAGAGAGAGAGTGGGCGGCGGCCTTCATGGAGGCGTGGTCTCCTTCAATCAAAGAGATGAGTGAGGCGGCAGAGGGTAGGGGATGAGAGAGAGAGAGGTGCCATATCAAAGAGATGAGAGTGGGGCGGCAGAAGAGTAGGGGATGAGAGAGAGGGGTGCCAAATAGGTAACAAACTCCTTTTGACTAGGAAACTTCAAACGCCCAATTCCTTTAATTAAGGAAAACTACCACCTATTATTAAGGGAAACAGGATTGTAAAGGGCCGGATTTGTTGAGGATTTGTTACTCTAAATAGTTGTATTAATATATACTAATAAAATTCCAAATAAGGGTAAATTTGTCCGAAATACACATTACAAGGTGTAATCATAAAGATTCAAAACACCCAGGATGAAATCATAATGCTAATTTCGTTACGGGATGGTTAATTAAAATTCTCTATTTTATAAGTAGTTTTCTTGTTTATACAAAATCAAATAAAATAAAATTGAATTGGTTGCAATGGGATTCAAGAGCCGAGAATTAAATCATATCTCAGTCCAGTATGCTGAAATTTCGTTACTGTGTTAGTTGTCAATTTGAAGGGTTTTTTGAATATTTGCTTGTTTTGATAAAGTTCATATTTGGGGCATAAAGATTGTTTCGTAGTCCATACCTTTACGTTCAAAAGTCGGCCCAAAGGAACGCTTTTTATTGGTCAGGCCTATTTGTTTTGTTCATGTTAACTAGCCTTATTTTGAGAAGACCACTTGCATATCGTAATTACTGTCCAAAGACTTGGTTATGATGATGCGTTAGGTTTCTCGAACGGGCCCACCACTAAAGACATAAATATCAAGTTTTTTATTTTATGTTTGTTTGTCTAGTTGTTTGCCCCTACAATTAGACTAAATTTTTTGCATGATAATTATAATCAAGTTTCTTATTTTTATCATTGCGTTATGGATATTTGTTGATTGTGAGCTTCTCTTTTGTGTTATTATAGTGAATGCATCTTCTATATCTGCCAATTTGAGCAACATTCCAACTTATACTCATGATTATATTGGGCACTAAGAAAAGAAAATCAAATCATAAGGTTAAGGGAACTTCACATGCTGGGACTTCACCGACAAATGTGCAACGGAAACAGGATAAAGTTATTCCCCATTTCTTTTGCAAAAGGGGTCATGTGAATAAGGATTGTCCCGAGTATCATAAGTGGCTCGCAAAGAAGGGTAATCAATTAAGTTTTGTTTGTTGTGAACTTAAATATGTGGTTAAGTCCCCACTCCAAACCCAAATCTTTCTCATACCATCCCATCGTGTGTGAGAGTAAAGAACAATATCAAGAGAAGGGTTTTGGAGGTGGAAGACAAACAACCACGCGGACAAGTTTTTCCACCCTCCATGGCGACAAGTACGCATCCAGTTGGTTTGTTTTCTTCAATAGTGTGACATGAGATTTTAAGTTTATGATTTCTTATGAAACCCTACAATAGAATGAGAAAATAAAATTATGGGAGATTTAATTATGTGTTTTTCATGAATAGTTCAAGGCCGCATCCACTTTTGATGAACGTTTTGCAATATTAATTTTGTTTGTATACCCTTTTCCTTCCATATGTCTTGTACAAAAGTTATTTTCTACACATTCTTGTTTTCTATAAATACCCTCTTTAGACTTCATTGTAAAGTCTCTCCTACAAATCAAACAATTTGTCATTAGTTTTTTGTCTTAACCAACCCAACTATTGGGTTATAATTAGGAGTAGGAGTAGATAAACTTAGAATCCTACGTATCGATTTCGTTTTTTAATATTAATTGATGTTTGCCTTTTTTTGATAGGCAGATTGATGTTTGCATTGAAACATCGATTTTCTTTTATGTATCGATCCTTGAAGATTTATTTAAGTACATTTTGTTATTCTTCGATTATTATTCTTGCCATCAATTTTGCATTTGATTCACTTGCCACTTTACATCCAATGAAATTTTGAAATAAAGCGAGGAACCATAGATCCACTTTTGGAGACAAGCCGAATTGTCATTGTTTGTTTTGTTGTTTCCATTCTCTCTATCAATTTACTTCAAATGAGAAAAAAATGGAAACAGGATCCTGAGTCCCACAATTTTAACTAGTTGCTCCATTCGTTCCTTTTTAAGGGTTCATTGTTCTATTTTGAATTGTCCCTTAATAAGGGTATATATTGTAAAGTTAATAGGTAAAAAAGTTTGTACATTTTTCATTTGGGCCTTAAAAGTATATTCTATTTAAAAAGTTAGTGGATAAAAATATAATAATGATACCTCGATAAAGGGTAATTGTAGAAAGTTATAACTTTTATAGGATAACGATAATTTCTCCACAAAAAATTATATTTAAGGATTATTTACCTAGACACCCCTAAACTATTTTGCTTTTCGTGAGACTCCCCCTAAACTAATTTTCCTGTGACGACACCCCCTCAACTTCCAAAAAATTTACCCCAAGACCTCTTCCTTAGCCTTCTGTCTCCAAAACTCAAGGTTCGGGGTCATGTTTTGATAATCCAAACCGTTCAAGTTGTTTAAAACATGTTTCTAAGGGTACTCTCAAGAAATTAGCTAAAAAAAATGACCGGGAAGTGCTTGATCCAAAGAGTTTTTCATAAATACATATTTGTTTGGATCAAGCACTTACCGGTCATTTTTTTTGCCAATTTTTGCGAGTATCCTTAAAAACATGCTTTAAACAACTTGAACGGTTTGGATCATCAAAACATAATCCTGAACCTTGAGTTTTGGAGACGGAAGGCTAAGGAAAGGGTCTTGGGGTAAAAATTTTGAAAGTTGAGGGGGTGTCGTCGCAGGAAAATTAATTTAGGGGTGTCTCACAAAAAGCGAAATAGTTTAGGGGGTGTCTAGGTAAATAACCCAATATTTAACGAAGTGAGACCGGAGACTCTTCAAAAGAGAGGATGGAGTATAATACATGTGATGAGCTTTGCTCCAAGGTCAAAGCATAATTTCTCCTCCTAAACACCCCAGTTGAAGGTCAGCCAAAGATAAAAATCTTCATCTTCGCAACCACGTACTTAACGTAGATGTGCAGCTTACTCTGTTTGTTTGAATGCATTTTAAGTAGATAGTAACGTGTCGGTCAATGTAATAATTTTGAAGTCAATTTAAAAGTTAGTACTTTATCCTTTCTTAGACAATTATTTGAGGTTGGAAAATCAGATTTGTTCCAAAATCGAAGGCCAAAGAAATAACTCAAACCGGGTTAATCCAGCTTGTGTACTGGGATTAGCTGAGTGGCTCATTCTTGTACGCTCTTGATTAATTCTCTCTTCCCTTTTCAGTCGTTTCATAATATTGCTTTCGGAATGACTTTTTAATGAAGACGCAAAGAAGTCCTAAATTCAACTCAGAAACACTAAAAATATGTACTAGACGAAACCAAAAGATGTGTACTATATCTTCTCATAGCGAACAATGAAACACAATAACATTTGCTTGCTAAGATACATGAAAACAACACAAACCCTCAAATTCACACACAAACAAAAAAGAAAGAAAAAGAAACTAAAATATTACAACTCTTTAAAGAACCACGTACAAGGCGATAAGCAAAAACTGCGCATAGTTAAATTATGAGTGAACATGGATAGAGATGATGGAATGTAACCATATGGAGGAGGGTCTACTTAGATGGAGGTGGGGCGAGTGTTGGGATGGTCGGCATTGTCGTTGGAATGGTGGTTGGAATAGTTGTAGGAATTGTGCTAGGAATGGAAATTGGAAGATTTGTCGGAAATGTTGTAGGAATCGTCGTAGGAATTGAAGGCATGTTTGGCAAAGTCGGAATTGGCAGAGACGATATCGATGGAATTTGGGTGGTTGGGATAGTGGGGAATGGAGGCATATTGAAAGGAATATTCGGCAGTGTTGTTTGGAGTAGGTGCCGAGCCGCCGCGGTGCTCATCGGTATGGTGGAGAAGGAGAGAACCGCAACTAGAAGAGCCAGTGCCAAACAAGGTTTAAGAGCAGCCATTGTAAGGTGAAAGGTGTGGGGGGTATTCTAGGAAATTGATGAGATGCCCTGGAATGTATTGATGATCAGATGAAGAGAATAACATACGATTTGTGGGTATTTATAGGGCCGTGATGAAAATCAAATGATTTGGGAAACCGGGAGGGTAAAAGTTTGATGAGATGTGGTTGGGCTGATCATTGCTAAATTCTGGTTTTTGTTCAACTCCTCTCAAACTTGTGAATTACAATATCGATGGCAAACCCAAATGCTAAACAAAATGGAGGAATCAGTTGTTTAATAACACTCAAGATTTTAACCCGACATCGTTTTTCGTCCTATTTTAGAAGAAGTTACGTTAATCTAACCATAACTCACCCCATGAAAAGAGTATCCACATTCTCTATGTTTGCACTTAAGTACAGCTACATAACCGTTAGGTCAACTGTCCGGGTCCAATAGTACCTCGGATGTGTCGAAATATTAGCATGTGCCCGTAGTACTTCCGACCAATCAAGAAATACAAAAAAGAAACGAATGGATCGTTAAATTAAAGTAATTAAGAAAATATGCAAACACGCATTCGTTAGTTTTTTTTTTTTTTTTATGCACAAGTTTTTATCCATTTAGTGAGTCGTTTGTAGGTCTCACAATGTTCCGGGCCCCACGGACCCCAACACCATGCTCCAAAAATAAAACTCCTATTTTCAACGAATTCTCATTAATTTCGCCAAATTTTGTTATACATAGCAAAGAAATTGGTTATTTTCCCTTCAAAATATTGATATGTTTAAATTTTAGACCTTCAAGTTTTGGGTAATTTTACATCAAGTCCGCACAAACTCCAAAACATTTTCCTGACCCTTGCAAAATGATTAATTCTACGTTCGCCAATGAAAATAGACGAAATTGTTCCATCAAATCAGAAGGGAACCATTCCACTAAATGAATTGCTGATTTTTTTTTTTTTACTTTTCACGTTTTATAAGATATGTCATTCTTATAAGATATGTCATTTTTTTTACATATATCAACTTAAAAAAATTCAAAAAGCCAAACTTAGTGGAACGGAACCTAAATATCTTGATCAAGTATTCCAAAAATACTAAATATACTAAATCAGTACTCAATTCAAATATAGTTAAAAAGGGGAAAAAATATTTGAAATCCACACATTAGCCAATGTAATTACATAACAGATCAATACTAAAAACAAATCTCAATACTAAAAACAAATCTCTAACATTTTCGCCACACCTCATGTTTCCAATCTGATTGGACCTTAAAATAATAATAAAAATAAAATCCCTCTGAAGTGATGTACACCAATCCAACAAAACTCCTGGGTCATGAAACCTCCACAAGACTATGACACCCACTGGTCCCCTCCAACATTACCTCACCATGGTCCAAAACACAAAGCCCAATAAAAATCAGTAATGACAGAGACGAACCCGTTTATTCTCCGGCAAAGCCTGCAGGCCTGGCCCAGTACTCGACACTGCAGCAGCCCTGTCCACCACCCCCTTCAAACCCCGCCGCAGCCTCCCTTCACCGCCACCGTTGCCCCCTAATTGGACCCACAAAATGCTCTTGGTCCGCCCACCGACCGTCGCCATCTCCGCCCTCACCACCTTCCCTTCGGCCGCCTTGACCGCCGCTGTTATCTCCGATGTTAACTCCGGCCGATCCTCGCAGCATAGGGTGGCTTTTATAGTGTCCGAGTTTAACTCGGAGTGAGAGAAATTGAGTTCGTCAGACTCGGTTGGGAAAAGGGTAGATTGGGAAATTTCAGTGTCATTAGCTGCTGCTGCTGCTGCGAATTCTGATGTTATCTTTTTTAAGTCCCTCAGGCGTCGGACTACCTCTGCTAGCAGTGATGCCTTGTCTGTCTATCATATTATTATTTCCCCATGTCAAAAATATATAGCAAATAATTAGTAAATTTAACCCAAGCAAATAATGAGAGTAGAGACAAAATCGAGGAAATTATGTGAAAATGTTTAAGAGGAAAAAGGTTGAGAAAGTTAGAGAGACGGTCTTGTTCCAATTCCTGGCTAATTTTCAAAATTTTCTCAAAAATTTCTTCTACTAATTTATTTTGTTTTACGAAATAAGTTATTCTTTCACAATTCATCATTTAAAAAGCCAACTTAAATCAGTTCTTAACTTTAAATAAGGAATTGGAGCAAAACGGCCTTAGTTACTATTTCTTGTGCTATACTTTTTACTCTTTCCTCCAACAACCAAACAAAAGAAGGGAATTTTGTTTATTCTCTGTTTCTTTTTGCATTTCTTTTCACAGCTTCCAAATTAAATTTGGTCTTGTGCGGTATTTCGGAGAATTTTCAAGTCATTGGATAAAGTAAAAATAATTAGAGATAAGAAAATTCTCACATGATTCAATTGCCAAGAATACACCGACAAGCTGGTACAATAATTCAAGCGCAACCTACTTTATAGTAGTAATTAGGATAAAAGAAGTCGATGGAAACTGCACGTCATTCTGAGATCAAGATTAGAAATGACAAATGACAAAAAAAAAAAAAAAAACTACACGCCATCACTGTAAAGTTCATTTTTATAATAGGAACAGAAAAACTATGATGAAAATTAAAATAAATACAGCAAATAAAAAATTTACTGCCAAAATATAAATTCATACTCCATCTTTACGAATAGCGCTTGCCTTGCTGAGTAATTAATACGGGAAGTAGGTAGAGTTAACTTACTTTGATGGTGTTTGGAAGGAGAGTACGAAGAGTAGCGAGGTGAGAGTTGATTCGCTTTCGACGTCTCCTCTCGGCCTCGCTGTGGTTCTTGCTCGCTGCTTCCGCCTTCGTTTCGGCTGTCGAGTAGGATTTGCCGGCCGTGTTGGTTGTTGGTGTTCTAGTTGAGCTTAGGACTACTCCTTGAAGAAAATTTCCAGAATTTGAACAGCTTCCCAACTCATAGCAGTAACTTGGAATATTAGAATACATTATTATTTCTCCACCTGACTTGAGAAAGAGAGAGGGCTGAAGTAGTGAAGGATCTTATAATGATGATGTGAGCAATAAGTTTGGAAGAATATTGAAATATTTGAACACTTAAATACTAGTACTATCTCCGTCTCTTTTTTTTAAATGATAGATTTGAGAAACGTGTATTTTTGTGACCGTATGTTTTTAAGAATTTTGAAATTATACGTATTCCAATAGTGATCAATTAAAAAGGGACGGAGAGAGGAGTAATAGAACATGGGTATACGATCAAAAAAATAGAACATGGGTATATGTATATATATGATTTTGCTAATAACTTTTGGACGATACTGTCGGTGCTCTTGAAATTAATCTCTTATAAATATGCTTTGATGGCTCCTCAATGTAGGTTTATTTTCTTTTAAAGCCAATTAAAGCAATTGTTGACACTGTTCGAACAAAAAAAATACTATTTTCTTCCCAAAAAGTTAGTGGAGCATAACCACAATATATTATTTTATTTTATTTTTGGTCTCGATATTTTATTAACTCCCCTTTTTGTTTCTCACTCTCTCTATCTCTCTCTTTGCCTCACGTAATATAAAATACCACTTTTTTGTTTATATATATTGAATAGATCTCTTTTGGGTTAGTATTACAATATACTTCCTTCATCCTATTTTGATAGTTCCCGACAAAAATACGTGTAATTTTTGGATAAAAAAATAAGATATTGTAATACATGATTTTTTTGTGTTTCTTCACATCAAGTTATGTCGTAGATTATTGACTCCATTGATAGTATATCCTACGCCCGCCCCTGTAAATATTCACATCTTAATCTTACCGAGTCACTCATTTATTGTCGTATCCCGGCTTTAAATTGAAAAACAAAATTCAAAAATTAATCAAAATACATGTAAATCGGCTCGAAAATCCTAAAATGTCAAAAAGTGTTACTCCTATATATGTATAGTTCTCGATTTACTAAATAAGATAAGGACGAGGACAAGAAAAGAAAGAATGATGGGGGACATAAAGGAATATTTTTCCAACAAGCTGTTCTCTGGGGTAACTTAGTGTGGAAAAGTGAAATTTTTGCAATCATCTTCCGGCGCAGTTGATTACGCCATTTGCAACACCTTTTTCTTGGGGGAGGATCCGAGGGAGTAACAAGTACTGTCATGTAATCCGTTAATATTTTTATTTATCATATATTTTTACGAATCTCATAAGAGTGTATGATAAATAAATATATTAATATATTACGTAGAAATGCCTTAAGACAATAGAATTAATGGAGACACTACGTAAATGAGTGTTTATGTTCACTGGATCATAAAATCTATGTAACCCATATCCCGATGCGAAGGTAGGACTGAGGAGCATTGAGCACCTAATAGTAATATTTTCACTTTGTTTGGTTAAGTTCTCAAAATCGGTTCTCTCTTTTTCAAGTGGTCCCCACCACATGCAACACATGAGTTTCTCTCTCCTCCCCATTTTTGGAAATGCTAGTATAGTTCACATTTTGTGCAAAATGAATCCGTGGGGCCCACTTTGAAGACCCACACAAATGATCCGCGCCGGTCATTGATTTTTTAAATTATTTTTTGGCTCAGTCCTAAAAAATCAAATCATTCAAAAAATTATAAGTAGTTGATCCGTCTTCTAATTATTCATTCACAATTTAGGATCCTGAATTTTGACAGAAGTTTGAAAGAAAGTTAGACAACTTGATCTAATTCTTAAAATTATACGATTGACCTTGTTTTTTTCTGGATGACTCAAAGAATAATTTTAGAACTAATGGACGGCTTGGATCATTTGTGTGAGTCTTTGAAGTGGGCCACATGGACTCATTTTGCACAAAATGTGAACTATACTAGCATATCCAAAAATGGGAAGAAGAGAGAAACGCATGTGTTGCATGTGGTGGGGACCACTTGAAAAAGAGAGAACCGATTTTAAGAACTTAACCAAACAAAGTGTTTATATTCCTCAACCCGATAAGTTATTTGGTGCTTTTCAGACCATTCCTCCAATTTGTTCACCCTTGCCCAAAGAGGGTGAACAAAATCCTCCTAGCTCCAGTCCCGACGTCAATGATCGGAACCGTTCATGTTGTTTGGAAACGATTTTCTCGGAGGGCATGCAAAAAATCAGCTAAATCGGACAGGGGAAAGTGGTTGAGTTTTGAGCTTAAAATGTCTATTTTTTGTTCTTTAAACCCAAAGAATAAAAATCTGGGTTTTTGAGCTCAAACCTCAACCACTTTCCACCGTTGGATTTAGCTGAATTTTTGCATGCCGTCCTAGAAAATCTTTCTAAACAACATGAACGGTTCCGATCATTGACGTCGGCACCAGAGTTAGGAGGGCACCCTCGCCCAAAGAGGGTGAACAAATTTGGACTCCCTAGCGAGGGACGTGTCATGTTGAAGTATTTTTATTGTCCAACTCAGGAGCACGAGTGATTGGCCGCCCAAGTGGTAAGGACTTTGTTTGCCTTATATTATACAAAGGTTCAAATTCCCCCGCCCCAATTCTTAATGAGCACATCGATTAATCCCATGTCATGTTAATACCCAAGTGGTTGACATAAAAGTTTATGAAACACGTGGTATTAACTGATTACATTTAGGGATGTTTTGACTAAATAATTGAGCCATATTATATTTTTTTGTCGTTATTTAAAAAATTTTGATTTGTTTGTTTTGCGTCAATTTTTTACATTATTAATTCGTCTCGACATAAACAGACTTTTCAGACTACTTTTGCCTTTATGTACAAAAATTTAAGTTTATCTAATCTTTTTTTACTTGTTAGATTTCTCTCATCGAGATGAACTAATAATCTGAAAAAAAATTGACTCAAAACCATCAAATGCGAAAAAGAAAAAAATTTAATAACGGCCAAAAAAAATGTCTTAATTATTACACCCGTTAATTTGAAGGACACGAGCTAATGCCCCTAGTCCTTTTAATAATTTCACACTGCATGTTTGATTTTCATGACCACGGTTCTGTATCCAAAAACAAAAGCAAAAAATAAAAAACTTTCTTCATTTCACCAACATGTGTCACATGTGAAAGCCTTTAATTTTAATTTTATTTTTTGACCAAAAGATTGGAAAATAGGAGAAGACTTTGGCGACAAAAAGATGACCAAATGCAAAAGCTCATTTTGTCTGCCCCAGAGAAGTTTGACCAAACAATTTCTTTTGGCCCTAGCTTCAAAGGATTCTTCACAAAAGTTCACAAAGTGGAAATGAAAGACAACATTTTCTATGGAGGACAAAATTTGCAGAATTCAGCCAGCCAATATGTCCCTCCTTGATTTTGTGAGTATAATGAGCAAAATAATGTACAGCCTAATTTTAAGCCTTTTTACTTCATTTTTAATACCTACGCTATGCATACCAACTGCCAATCCAAACAATGATAATTACTCGGTAATTTGCAATTCATCAGTTTTGGGATGTCGCTAACGATGCAGAATATATAATGTCATCAGACGAGGTATCAGTAATAGCGAAACCATATCACATAAATACCATATGTTCTAAGAGATTTAGTATCGACATGTAATCGTTCTACTATTGTAGAGTCCAATTACCGAATTTGCAATAAGCACAAAATTTGACAATCAAATCACATCCAGTAATCAGTAAACTAAATATTGCCCTGAGAGTGGAAGGTAGTATAATAGAAAGGCATCAGATCATTTCTCCGAAGGATATTGCTGTAATATGTTGAGGAAAACACATAATAGAACGACACTAACTAGGAATATGGCGCACCTAAAACATTTGGAGCCCAGATTCAAGTCAATAGTCACCATTGATGTGCCTAAAAGTGCAAGACAAAATTAGTCAAGATGCTCCTGACACATCTTGCATAATTGCAGGTAGTCACCAATGATGTCAGATTCCATAGAAGAATACCAGTGATGCTAACATTGTTTGTTGAAGTCGAAGTATTTGTTACAAAGATTATGGAAAGTAAGACGTACTTTTGTGAATACCACGGTCCCCGTTTCTATTAATTCAGGGAGGGAAGAAGTGACACAATTATCTCGTTAATTATGTGTGTTATTGGTGCAACTAGATAATTCACTCTGTTTTTTTAGGGTAAAATGGGAGCATACTTGTATAATAGAATGAGGTATTGGACCATCCTGTTTTCCAGAAATCAGACTCGAATAATGTTTTTACAGATTTATTAATTAGTTCATGCTCGTTGGCACAGAACTTAAAAATAAAGTGCAGCCCTGAAAGTTCATGACAGAACGGGTCGACTGAGTTCTTGAAGAACGTTTCATGTTCCGTTGATGCTGAAGCTGAAACGGTACCAGCATCATAAGAGAATCAAAATGCAACTTTGCAAGTGAGGCATTACAAAATGAACTACTACAAAGACAGCCGTGTACCTTATATCAGTGGAAGTTGGGCTCCTCTTCAACATCAACTTCAACTAGTCCATTGTTGTTTCAATCCGCATGTGCTGCTTGAGCACAAACATCAGAAGCAAACAGACAGACAAAAAGTGAATATTGTTCGTGGAACACAAAGGTAAGTTGATCGGATACACAGATGCGGTTGAACGGAGGTGTGCCATTCCATGCACACAAACAAGGGCGACTCCAAAGGGAAGTGAGGGGAGTCAGCTGACCCCACGGCTAAATTTAGGGTTGACACCACTGGTAATTCCCCAACTTTCACCCTCCCCTCCTTATGTGGCTTGTTTGAATCCTAGTCACTCATTTTGTTCTTTTATTACAGTGGCAGAGCCAGGATTTCCAATCCGGGAGGCATTAGCCATAGGCATTTGATAGCTCTACCGATGCCTACGACGAGGTCAGAATTGCCCACTCATGGGTGGCATTACAAAGAGAGGACTAACCTTCATCTTCGATCATTAAAAAGATTAGTCATAACAGTTGCCAAATTAGCTTACCAACTGCAAGCTTGACGGCTACATAAACATTGATAGTTTGGGACACTGGAAAGTAGGGATGGAGCCCGGATTCGGCCACGGGGGTGGCACCATTCAATGAAAATGCATGTCGTATGAAAAATATGAAGAAAAAGTTACTAGGAAGTCATATAGTAATTACATATAATTAGGTTTTGTTATGGGCTTTTTTTTGTGAAAAAAATTACTAGGAATTCATATAATTACATTAATTCCAACCATAGTCCGTAAAGAAACATGCAGTAAAAATGCCAAGCTTGAAAATGCATGTTGTATGAAAAATATGAAGAAAAAGTTACTAGGAAGTCATATAGTAATTACATATAATTAGGTTTTGTTATGGGCTTTTTTTTGTGAAAAAAATTACTAGTAATTCATATAATTACATTAGTTCCAACCATAGTCCGTAAAGAAACATGCAGTAAAAATGCTAAGCCTTGAGAAAAAAATTAATGTTCAAAGGTGAGAGAGAGAGAGATGAGTATTTATAAAAAAAATTATAGTGAGGCAATTAAAAAAATTTACAAACCTAGAGCTGTTAAAAAAAAAACCTTGAGAGAGAGAGATGAGTATTTATAGTTGGCAATTAAAAAAACGGAAACCTACACCTTGTGAGAATTGAACTCAGGGTGAGAAGTGTGGAGTGAGACACTCTAACCATTGAGCCAAAACTCAATTTTTATTCAAGCTTTTCCTACTTTAATATTTATAATTGTTCATTACAAAAAAAAAAAAAATTCTTTTTTGAGAGAGGGGGGGGGGGGGGGCACACCCCAGCCCCACTGTACATCCGCCCCTGTCTTTTAATATGGTGAGGTTGATCTGTCTTGCTAAGGAAGTACTCCCTCCATCCCAAATTGTTGCTCCTAGTTACTATTTGGGAAATGGACCTCTCAAAAAATTATTCATATGGTCTTATCTATAGCGATTTAGATATCTAATATGAATCTTGTTTGATAGATCTCAATTAATTTTATCAAACAAATATTTTAAAATCATAGAAAAATTATAGATTATAAAATGTAGATAATTGTTTGAACTGTTCAAAAAGTGAAGCAGAAGCAACAATTTGGAACGGAGGGATTATTTGACAGTATCGACCTAGAGACCATCATGCAACAATTTCAGAACTCGAGACCGCGTCGAATGCAATTGTAGAAGCTTGTGCAGATTTGTTTTTTTTTTTTTTTTTTGTGAAAACTAAAAATAGAGAAAATTGTTTTATGCCTTTTGACAATATCTTTTGTTCATAAGGTTGAGCTTTAAATGCGATTTTTGTTTGAACAAAATTTTTAGTTGCCATTACTGTAATATTTTCTTTGATTTAGGGTTGGTAAAGGTATTTGATGTTATAAAAATCTCACGCTTCCGAACTCTTGGAGTCGCCACTACACACAAATTTAAGAGTAGTGATACATACACACCCCCACATACACACTCAGTCACACCCTCTCTCACATGTGGTGTAGTCCCCGTGACCACACCCCATGTGAGAGAGGGTGTGGCTGAGTGTGTATGTGGGGGTGTGTATGTATTATTTTTGCAAATTTAATACTTTACCCCAGTTAACGAAAGTGGAGATAGCCCCAGAAATTAACCAGGCATAACTCCCAAAAACTGACATTAAGCTATGGGTTCTACAAATATATCAAACAAAGCAAAGATTTCACAAATTAGTTCATTGTGAAAGCAACCCATTAAAGGAACCAATTACACATTCGCTATCCTAGGATACCCGCAAATCCTCGAGTTCTTGTATTTTCCTCAAGAAACAATGTGCTGTAGATTTACCAACGCAGATACACTTGGATCCTGTGGCTGCTATAATTTAAACACACTCTGTCACAAGAAAATAGGGATGCAATTGTGAAGGGTGATGGCCTCAACAATGCAACATACTCTTTGTTTTGTTTTTTAAGCATTATAATTTATAAAACACTTGGTTGTGGGAGAGAACAAACAGGCATAGAATGCATAGAAACAGAACGAACCCGTAAGTGAAAGGTTAACAAAGTAAGTGAGTATGCAAGCAGATTAGAATGGCAGAAACATTAATGGTTATTAAAATGGAGATGACTGTGTCAATTAGGCCAATGCAAGATAAAATACTAGAATCACGCACCTCGATGCTGTCTGTCTATTTCTACCAAGTTCAACATGAAAACCTAGCTCGTGCGGAAATATACATGAATTGAAACCATTCAACTAATATGGAATGTTTCGTCAACAATACGCTCTTTCATACGGCGTTAAGTTGGCAAACACAGGACTGAGGAAAATCTTAAAAAAAGCAATGGGTACATTGGGTAGTGCAACTACTGATTAGGAGGGACACAGTAACAACTGATTATTTTTTCTTACGGAAACTAAACATGAGAAGATCTGAATTGGTAACTATCGAAAGTCATTTCCCCATTTTCTTTTAATAGAACCATTGACCCAAAAGTCGCAAGATTTAGAAACCAAGAAACATGATTCAGAGGATGCAATGCAGAAGTAAAGCGTGTCACGCTATAGCTGTTTCCCCTTCCTCAACAAACCAAGGAGAAAGACTAAAGATATCTTAGATTTCCGGCACTAAATTACTACTAATCATTTCACGTGTTCATCCACGTGGTTTACACAGTATGCAGCTGAAGATAATTCTCCTCGAAATTATACCTGTACGGGTGCCTAAGATAAATCTCAAAACTTAAGCTGCAAAGTTCAGCAGCTTTGAAATTTGTAAGGTTTGACAATTGTTTTAAGCAAGGTTTGACAAATCATCTAGCCTAGTTACTTCCTTGCCACTGTTTCAATTTACAACTACTGTTCAATGGCTGGTTGGACAATTTTTATAATGTTAACATTTGATTCAATTATCCCACATATTTGAGCTCTAAAATTCTCTGCATTATAACGCAAAACACTGAAAACAAATCTAAAGTAGAACCATATTGCATTGTTTGTGTTACTTGTTGGAGAAAATATATGTAATAGGAATTTCTGATAGAATAATTGTTCTAAATGATATTCATCAATCAAATTCAGGAAATAAAACAGATAGAGAAAGGATTAGAAAAGCCTGTGGGGCGGTCGAGGCACGCGAATCCGCGCTCTCCTTAGGAACGATATACCCCCCTCCTGCACGGGGTTGAATGGTACTCCTTCCCCGAGATACAACGACCTTCGAGTTTTCCTTTGTGCAGTGAATTAAACTCACGAACCATTTGTAGTTTCCCGACACTCAAAATCCAAATAATACCAACATGTATGAGAAAAAGGGTTCGACGCATGTCTGTTAAAAAAATGGCCATAGTAGAAAATATGAAGAGCACCTTTTGTTGTATATCAAAAGAGAGAAATAGATATGGTATTGATGTGTTATAAAGAAAACCCACAGCATGAATTTATAAACTATGTTTACGTTAGTTGCTAGGAGTTGTTCTGATTTTGTGGAGAGAAAATAGGAAGCATCCAACATTAAGATGTAATCTGTCGACCAAATCAACTAATCCTATAATATAGGAATTGCTATAGTTGAAGCTAGTAGGATATATAGTGTTTTGAATAGGAGACCAAGTCAAGGTAAAAAACTAACTCCATGTATCTCTCAACAAATTATTTTACTTGGGGATAAATCAATATAAATTGTAAAATATTAAATTAAAACAACATTACTTTCTAACTACAAGGCAACAAGTAGATTAAAAAATCTAACCTCTGTTTCAATCCTAACATGCCCTTATCAATCCCATTCCCAAATCAGAAACCATCCGGCAGATCCACAAAGACATCATCCGCCCCCTCAAAAAACTGGATTTCCTCCATTTCAAATTCAACCAAGCTACCCATCTCCGCTCCTGCAGCAATCATAATCCCACAACCCAAATTCCCATCATTCTCACCCGAATTCGAATCCATCTCCACCCCCTTCAGCAACAGGCTTGTGTATCTTAACCCTAACCCCTTTCCCCATTACCTTCTTCGTATTCTTCGCCACCGTTTTCTTCCTCCTTAGCACTGGCTTCACACCACCAGTAACACCAGTTTTCCCACTCCTATTCTTCAGTAATTCTGTTTGCAGATTCTCACTATTACTTTCACCCATGAGTTCACCATCACTATCATCAGAAATTTTAACGAAATAGTCCGTATTAAACCCATTTTAACTGCCCTTAGCTGCATCAGTTTTCTCCTCCACCTTTTCTTGACCAGCCCTCATTGAAGAAGGCCCAAACGGGCTCCTTTTCCACCCTCCTCAAACCCAACAGGGTAAAACCCTGAACAGAAGCAGTGTCCATCCTGCACAACCGCTGGCGGCGGTGGCGACTGGATCGCCACCGCCTGAAAAGCCTTCCCACAACTCTAGTTCTGGCACCTCAAACAACACTCCTTGTAAACCCTAGGATACTCATACACGTAGTAACAGCATGGACAGATGGTCCAGAACGTGTCCTGACCCGACCTGTACCACATTGTCTCTTCAGCCCAGGTTCGGGTCTTAGTATTCGGTCAAACCCAAACTTGCCCAAATCCAAATCCAAACCCAAACCGATCCATATAATATTACCAAACCCAAACCCAAACGCGCCGGGTTTCATGTTTTGAAAACCGAACCCGCCCCATGGGTAGGAAAAAAAACCCTCCCCAATCGGGTCAGTTTGGGTCGGGTATCCATCGGTTTCAGGTGAAATTGTCATCCCTATATCCTACCATACCCGCTACTATTGGAAAAAAATTTTGGGTGATCCCCACCTCCATATGGGCGAGATAGGTATCCACTGAATATGAGGAAATTGTCATCCCTACAAGAAATTGGGGAAATTTTATTTGCACCCCCTCTTTTCTCACTACCCACACCCAAAAAGCCTTAAAAAGGCACGTGGGGCACCTAAATCATCTAAAACAGTCTATTTTATATTACTAAAATATAATAAGTTCCTTATTTCTATTAAAAAATAAGGAACATTTAAATTTTTTGACCGTCTATTATTTTCAAATAAATTAAACACCTAGTGATATCCTATTAACTTGACTTTTGGCGATAATAATCAACATATTATAAAATACACACTTTGAATAATTAAAATGGGTCCAAGATAGGTCCCAACGCTCCTTAAAGTTTTTTGACGTGGGTACAAAGAAAAGAGGGGAGTGTATATAGAATTTCTCAAGTACTTATCAGATAATCTGTAATCGAAATGAGTCATCATGACTATCAAAAAGGGAAAATGACTACCTTAGAGTATATTCAATCAAACTCTAAAACTCTATTTTAGAAGCCGAATGTGATATATTGGGGGAAGATTTAGTAATTTATCTCATCTTTTCTTCAACTCTTTGTACATTATGGAGGGTCATGATAATTTTTAGAGAGATCTACTTACAAAATCTCCCCTCTATAGATCTCTCTTTTAGAATCTTTTAAAAGAGAGATCTATATAACAAGAAAAGATGAGTTGAAATTTTTTGGGGAGTTCATAAATAAGATTCTGATATATAACACGAAAATACTTGTTGCCCAGACCTCAACAAGTTCTAAAACTCTATTTTAGAGACCGGATGTGAATATAGAGGGGAGATTTTGTAATTAGATCTTTCTTTTATTCAACTTTTTATACTTTATGGAGGGATCAATACTTTTTAGAGAGATCTAATTAAAAAAGTACAAAAAATGAATAAAAGAGAGATCTAAATACAAAATCTCTCATCTATATATCACATCCGGTCTCTAAAATAGAGTTTGAGCTTGTTGAGGTCTGGGCAACAGGTAATTTCGTCTCATTTTCGTGTTATATATCAGAATCTTATTTACGAACTCCCCAAAAAATTTCAACTAATCAAATTTCCGTGATATGTTTTCGGGTCATATTGGGTTAGTGTTGTCATGTCGAGTAAAAAAATCCTACTTTTAGCTAAAATATATATATATTTTTTTACGTACTTGACAATTCATATAACTCATATGTAATACATAAAATTATTCATACAAATGTTTATTTTTGGAAGCTGATTTTGGGGCTCCCTTTTTTGATGTAGGCACTCCGAAATTTAATGAAGTTACAAAACTACCCTTTTTAAAATATAAAATTACTAGAGGTACCCTAACCCCAAATTATCTCCTCATTACTGAGGCACTCAAAATAGAAAAATGAACCAAAATCTCGCTCTATTAATTGCAAACTTCAAACACCCTCAGAAAGTAAGGATCAACAAAAACATCAGTAGTATTCCAAACCCAAACAAGCAAAAATCAAGGGCGTAGCTGCAGGAACCAAAATGAGACTAATGATCCAAAACAACTTTCTTAAAAAAATCAACAAAAGTTAAATACTAGTGCTAATAAACTAATGTTAAATATCAGCTTCAAACAAAACAACTAATGATCCAAACTAATGTAAAGAAATGGGTCGGCTATATGCATGTAAAGCAACAAAGAGATGATTGTAAAGTACTAAGTACAAATGGGTCGGTTATATGTAAAGAAACTCAATTCATTGACACGAAAGAGATGATTTTCACGCCACATGTAAATGAAATCGCAGAATGTAAGGAAAACATATTCACGCCACATACAACAAAGAGAGAGATAATCTATAACATGATCGAACAGAATGCAAGCCAAAGGCGATGATAGGGAGCAGCTATCGGCGAGGAAAGGTAACGGGGAGTGACGCTTGACTGCTAGGATTTGGGTGGGCATCAATTTTTTTTTTCCATTAACAGAGGAGAAGAGTAAACTATTTTTGAGTGCCTGAAGTAATTCATGGAACTTGCAAAATGATAGTTTTGAAAAACCACTGTAACTTTGAGTGCTTGCATCAATTTTTGGAGTGCGATTATCAATTTCCTTATTTTTAGTTGAATCATATAGGTCTATTTTATTTTTGGGGCATGCCCACCCTAGTTGAAGATGCTCTAAAACCCAAATCCTCCCTCACCCTCGCACCCATATCTGTCAGTCTCAACTTCAATCTCCACCATACACGTATACCACAAAACATACCCACACTAAAGCACGTACGGTCCAGATGAACTCAACACCAATGCACCATCACAGCCCTGTCAATTCCCTCAGAACCAATTGCACACGTCCATCCGCTAAAAAGCTCAAAACCTTTCCATTTCAAAGGGAAAAAAAAAAGGCTCCAAACCTTTGCCCACAAATCCCTCCTATTCCGCCTACAATCTCTCTCTCTCTCTCTCTCTCTGTAAAATGAATGTGAATGGCAGCGGCGGTAGACCCGGACCCGGGCCCGGGCTGAAGGGACAATGTGGGTCCAGTTTAGGTCAGGACACGTTCTGGACCATCTGCCCATGCTGTTACTACGTGTACGAGTATCCTAGGGTTTACAAGGAGTGTTGTTTGAGGTGCCAGAACCAGAGTTGTGGGAAGGCTTTTCAGGCGGTGGCGATCCAGTCGCCACCGCCGCCAGCGGTTGTGCAGGATGGACACTACTTCTGTTCAGGGTTTTACCCTGTTGGGTTAGAGGAGGGTGGAAAATGGTTTTCTTCTTGGAGCCCTTTTGGGCCTTCTTCAATGGGGACTGGTCAAGAAAAGGTGGAGGAGAAAACTGAATCACCTAAGGGCAGAAAAAATGTGTTTAATACGGACAGTTTTGTTGAAATTTCTGATGATAGTGATGGTGAACTCATGGGTGAAAGTAATGGTGAGAATCTGCAAACAGAAGTACTGAAGAATGGGAGTGGGAAAACTGGCGTTACTGGTGGTGTGAAGCCGGTGCTGAGGAGGAAGAAAACGGTGGCGAAGAATACGAGGAAGGTAATGGGGAAAGGGGTTAAGGTTAAGATACATAAGCCTGTTGCTGAAGGGGTGGAGATGGATTCGAATTCGGGTGAGAATGATGGGAATTTGGGTTGTGGGATAGTGATTGCTGGAGGAGCGGAGATGGGAAGCTGGGTTGAATCGGGAATGGAGGAAATCCAGTTTTTTGAGGGGGTGGATGATGTCTTTGTGGGTCTGCCGGATGGTTTCTGATTTGGGAATGGGAATGATAAGGGCATGTTAGGATTGGAACAGGGGTTTTGTTTTTATTGTTGTTCATGTGGTTCTTGGATTGGTTGGTATAGCACAGATGGCAAGTTAAATGGCACAGCACAGATGCCAAGGGATAGAATATATAGCACTTTAGTAGATGGAAAGGTAGGTGGCAACTTAGATTTTTTAATCTACTTGTTGCCTTGTAGTTAGAAAGTAACACAAACAATGCAATATGGTTCTATTTAGACTTGTTTTCAGTGTTTTGCGTTATAATGCAGAGAATTTTAGAGCTCAAATGTGTGGGATAATTGAATCAAATGTTGACCTTATAAAATTGTCCAACCTGCCATTGAACGGTAGTTGTAAATTGAAACAGTGGCAAGGAAGTGACAAAATGGACAAACCTTGCTTACAAAAATTCGTCGAATCTTAAAATTTCAAAGCTGCTGAACTTTGCAGCTTAAGTTTTGAGATTTATCTTAGGCACCTGTACAGGTATAATTTCCAGGAGGATTATCTTCAGCGGCGTACTGTGTAAACCACGTGGATGAACACGTGACATGATTAGTAGTAATTTAGTGCCGGAAATCTAAGATATCTTTAGTCCTTCTCCTTGGTTTGTTAAGGAAGGGGAAACAGCTATAGCGTCACACGCTTTACTTTTGCATTGTATCCTCTGAATCATGTTTCTTGGTTTCTTATTCTTGTGACTTTTGGGACAATGGTTCTATTAAAAGAAAATGGGGAAATGACTTGTGATATTTACCAATTCAAATCTTCTCATGTTTAGTTTCCGTAAGAAAAATAATCAGTCATCACTGTGTCCCTCCTAACCAGTAGTTGCACTACCCGTTGCTTTTTTTAAGATCCTCCTCAATCCTGTGTTTGCCAACTTAAAGCCGTATGTAAGAGCCTATTGTTAATGAAACATTCCATATTATTAGTTGAATGGTTCTAATTCATGTATATTTCGGCACGAGCTAGGTTTTCATGTTGAACTTGGTAGAAATAGACAGACAGCGTCGAGGTGCCTGATAATAGTATTTTATCTTGCATTGGCCTAATGGACACAGTCATCTCCATTTTAATAACCATTAATGTTTCTGCCATTCTACTCTGCTTGCATACTCACCGACTTTGTTGACCTTTCGCTTACGGCTTCGTTCTGTGTCTATGCATTCTATGCCTGTTTGTTCTCTCCTACAACCAAGTGTTTTATATTGTTCAAAAAACAAAACAAAGAGTATGTTGCATTGTTGAGGCCATCATCCTTCACTTGCATCCCTATTTTCTTGTGACAGAGTGTGTTTAAATTATAGCAGCCACAGGATCCAAGTGTATCTGCGTTGGTAAATAGAGTACTCTCGAGGAAAATACAAGAACTTGAAGATTTGCGGGTATCCTAGGATAGCGAAGGTGTAATTGGTTCCTTTAATGGGTTGCTTTCATAATGCACTAATTTTTGAAATCTTTGCTTTGTTTGATATATCCGTAGAACCTATGGCTTAATGTTAGTTTTTGGGAGTTATGCCTGGTTAATTTCTGGGGCTATCTCCACTTTGGTTAAATGGGGTAACGTATTCAATTTGTGTGCATGGAATGGCACATCTCCGTTCAACCGCATCTGTGTATCCGATCAACCTGCCTGTATCCCATCAACTTCCCTTTCTGTTCCACGAACAATATTCACTTTTTGTCTGTGTGTTTGCCTCTGATTTTTGTGCTCAAGCAGCACATGCGGGTATCCTAGGATAGCGAAGGTGTAATTGGTTCCTTGAGGAAAATACAAGAACTTGAAGATTTCCGGGTATCCTAGGATAGAGAATGTGTAATTGGCTCCTTTAATGGGTTGCTTTCATAATGCACTAATTTGTGAAATCTTTGCTTTGTTTGATATGTCCGTAGAACCCATAGCTTAATGTCTAGTTTTTGGGAGTTATGCCTGGTTAATTTCTGGGGCTATCTCCACTTTGGTTAACTGGGGTAAAGTATTCAATTTGCGTGCATGGAATGGCACAGCTCCATTCAACCGCATCTGTGTATCCGATCAACCTGCCTGTATCCCATCAACTTTCCTTTGTGTTCCACGAACAATATTCACTTTTTGTCTGTCTGTTTGCTTCTGATGTTTGTGCTCAAGCAGCACATGCGGATTGAAACAACAATGGACTAGTTGAAGTTGATGTTGAACAGGAGCCCAACTTCCACTGGTATAAGGTACACGGCTGTCTTTCAAGTAGTTCATTTTGTAATGCCTCACTTGCAAAGTTGCATTTTGATTCTCTTATGATGCTGGTACTGTTTCAGCATCAGTGAAGCATGAAACGTTATTCAAGAATCACTCGACCCATTATGTCGTGAAATTCCAAGGCTGCACTTTATTTTTAAGTTCTGTGCCAACGAGCATGAACTAATTAATAAATCTGTAAAAACATTATTCAAGTCTGATTTCTGGAAAACAGGATGGTCCAATACCTCATTCTATTATACAAGTATGCTCCCATTTTACCCTCGAAAAACAGAGTGAAGTATCTAGTTGCACCAATAACACACATAATTAACGAGATAATTGTGCCACTTCTTCCCTCCCTGAATTAACAGAAATGGGGACCGTGGTATTCACAAAAGTACGTCTTACTTTCCATAATCTTTGTAACAAATACTTCGACTTCAACAAACAATGTTAGCATCATTGGTATTCTTCTATGGAATCTGACATCATTGGTGACTACCTGCAATTATGCAAGATGTGTCAGGAGCATCTTGACTAATTTTTTCTTGCACTTTTAGGCACATCAATGGTGACTATTGACTTGAATCTGGGCTCCAAATGTTTTAGATGCGCCATATTCTTAGCTAGTGTCATTCTATTATGTGTTTTCCTCAACATATTACAGCAATATCCTTAGGAGAAACGATCTAATAGGGAAGGTATAATGTATCTTTTGCAGACTACGTAATTCAATCGAATTAATAGTGAGTGAATTATGGTAAGTTGTGATATCCCTGTGTGGCAGTTTGAACGATAAAAATTCCGAAATCCTCAATATTTAGGTCTGCATCTACTGAACCTCTGCGTACTTTACACCCAATTCCAAGTAAGCTCGTTTGTTTAGGCATATGTTTATTCATTATACTGATACCTTTATGGAAAATCCATGCAATTTAGCAATATTTGGATTGTTCTCATTTTTTTTACCAACTATTTAGATCACTTGTGTCTTCTTTAGATAGCAGCCATGGAAGGTTGGTGATAGTAAATTCATTGTTTTTGCACAATTGTGTGTTTTGAATTATTTTCCTGTTAGACCCTTCAGTTTGTTTGGTTCTAATTGGGGGCTGTTTTGTATTGTTTTCTAGCTTCACTATTTCAAGCAGGACTTCTGCTGGTGGTCGAAGAATCCTAAGAAATGTGAGCATTTTCTTTGAAACAAAGAATTCATATTTTGTTTCATCAACAAATGATTTGACTGTTTATGTCTTTCTTCGCTTGTAGAGCTCTGAATCATCTGGGACCTTTGGTGGAATCCATCGGAAGAAGAAGCAGCTCAAAGCAACCTCTCAAATGCCCTTCATGCTTCGAACAAAGGTGTGTGTTTGTTCATTCACCCCTTATGGTTGATAGATTTGAATCATTGGATAGCGGTATTTGAATGTCCAATCATGTTACCCTCTATGGCGATTTGTATACCTACTGATCGAATCTTGGTTAATTTGTTTTATTGATAAGTACTGATTATATTGAGAAGGCGTCAAGGGGATGCCACATATGTACAAATTAGAGGTAGAACAGAAGGTCAAAAAGCCGACAATTCCAAAAAGAGACCGAACAATAAATAGAACCTATACACCTCTCTAAACGCCAAAAATATCTAACATATCTGGGCTTTTCTTTAATCTTTGTCCAGTTTGTGATAAATTAGAACTCTTTGAGGAAAGTATCATTGGCAGCTACCACTGAGGTTTAGATGTTCACCAATAACCTTGAAGGGATAAAGGCTAAGGATCTTCTCCCTTCACCAAAGTAGAACATTCATTTTTGTTGTTCAGTCAAGTTTAGGAATGAAATATTAATACTCATCAGTAAACTTTAACTTGGTTAAAGAACTGAAAGGATGATATATAAGAGCTTACATTTTGGTTGTTGGGCTAGGGAAAATGTGGGGTGGGATGATATTGGAACTTGACAGACAAGAAATAAATCCTGAGTAGCACCAGGATGAGATTGGAATGTGTCGGACAAGGATGTTACGCAACCATTGATTGAAACCAAACTCACACACACACGAACACTATCACAATCACAGAAAAGAGAGAACATTCAAGGATTTTACTTGGTTTCCCGAAATCGGGTACATCTTCACTATATGTGGAGACTGGAGAGGATTACACACTCAACCCAACCTCACATACACTGATTGCTCTCACTCATTCTCTATAAAGTGTAATCTCCACCGCACAGGCACCATATATAGGCATGAGAGGGTGAGGAGCCTTTGTTTGCGACGCCTAGAATGATGATAAAGTGCCCATCCCTAGGCCATCTTCAATGCTCTGATCTGCAGCTGCTACTGATTTCTGAGGCTTCTAGATGGCCATTAATTTTGAGCCAACCAATACAAAGGAGATAGGTTTATAATTTTTGACTGGTATCATACAAATAATATGAAGCCATAAGTGGCTGATCTTTAAAAAAGTTTGCTAAGGGCAGCCAAATAGAGTACTGACTAAATGTGACCCATAAACATGCAGTTTCGACATTCATTAGGTTTTGTGAGTTTAGAAGAAATACTTGAAGTAATGGACAGAACATACTTATCTTCAGTTCTTCATGCTGTTCCAAATAAAAAAGAAACACTCTGCATTCACCCAGCCAAACTAGTAGATAAATTCGCTCAAAAAGATAATATTGGGGATACAGTAAAGTAAATCCCGCTTATATTTGTTTTGTGAAATTGACTTGTGGCTTTAGATACTTCTGTCTTTGCCTCATCTCACTTGTTATAGCTGTAAAGGTTGGTAATTTACAGCAAAGGGGAAGATGCAAGGAGGAAGAATTCATCAAGAAACTACAACAAATGATGATGGAGGAGGAGAAGCAACGTATACCAATTGCACAAGGTCTCCCGTGAACAACAGACGAACCAGAGGTAAACCGAGAACCTTTTTCCAAATAAAAACAAGTTCCATCGGTTCTACTTTTTGGAACATGCATGAGTAATTTAATGTACACGTAGTTCATTTTTAATGCTTCTTAGCTGCTCTCTTTACTCTGAACTTGTGCTAATTCAGAGTCCTTTTGTTTTAGTTAATCATTTTTCACTCTCTTCGTCTTCCTGGTTCAATGCATCCATCTTTATATGCTCCAAAAGATGTAGGCAAAAGAGATTACGTAATCTGTTCTTATAGTTCTACCTAAATCTTCCTGCAGGCCATTTGAGAATTGGGATGATGGAGAATCTGCGGGTGATTGCTTCAGAAATCAAAGCAAACGCAAAAGGTTTGTAAACAATAGGGTGCGTCCAATTTAGGAATCTAGATCATGGTTATCCTTTTGTTATCCTTTCAAGAACCTATTTAAAGGACTCTCATCTTTCTATGTAGGGAGTTTGATGAAATATACGAGTTGATTATGGTTTTGAAAAAGGGATATCATTACTTCCATAGGCACAGGGATGTGTAGGGGTCCTTAGGCACAGGGATGCCTAGGGTTTTATCTTGATTTATTTATTTTCTTTAGTTGTCCTGCATCAGCTTCCCAATGAGTCAGGAGATCTCATTATTCCATGACTGTGGGCCTGTTGAAATTCCACAATTGGAGTAAACTTGCTGCCAAATATTCCTAGAGAAGGGGCAGGTGAAAAATTGGTGATTCCTGTCTTCATATTGGAGATTGCACCAAGGGCAAAGAAGGGATACTTGCATCCCTCAACTAATCAACCTATTTTTGGTTTTGAGAGAGCCTGTAATTGCTATCTATACTCCATAGGATAACAAAATGCCTTGGAATGGGCATTGGATTCCATATGAGATGATGCAATGAATAATAGGGTAATGGGCTATTAAAAGCGCCTTTTTAATTTGGTTTGAAGTTGTAGAGATTATTAGTACTTTCCATGATTCACTCCTTACTCGGCACGTTTATTACTTTCACTTGCAAAACAGTTGCCTAGATGAAGCAGCAGAGATAGCTTTGCTCCCATCTTTTGATGGATGTATTGGTGAAGTAATAATTCCAGGTATGTACAGATATATCATTACATGTGAGATATTTTACATGTGCCTGTGCAAAATCATATGAGTGAAAACAGTATTTGGCCGAAATGGAAATTATGCAAGAGCTTTTCTCGCTCTACCCTGTTATCTTTTTCCAAGGATACCTAGCAGTAAAAAGGATGATTTTCCTATTCGATTCTATCTGGAAAACACAGTGAACAAAAAACAGATAGTGTCAAACATTTCTTGTATGTGCAGCTGCCGTACTAAAACCCGTTGGTTACGAGGGGCACATGAATTGGTCAAGACGTCACTATGCAAAGTTGTCTTATCATTGCCAACACTTTGGTTATTTTGCCAGGTAACCTCATTTCAATTTTGTAGGTATTGTCTTATCTGCTCTTTAAAATTTCTGTAGCGAAATTAGTCATGGTTTTATGTCTCTTCGCAATCATTCTATGTTCCAACTTTTTAGTTTCTGGGAGGGTCAGGTTACTGCATAATGTTTGTCTGTTGTGCAGGTACCTGAGACTTCAAAATGTTCTTTGCGTCGCAGAAACTAGTGCAAGTTACAAATCCCATTGGTGGAAGATAATCTTGGTTAAATACTGTTTTCTTAGTTGGATCCTTGTTTTTTTGTCCCTTATAAATCTGGTTGAAGCGCCATACAGAAGCAGAAATTGGCTATTCTGACGTTAACAGTATGTTATCCAACATAATCTTTCTAGCCAACCTCCCTGGATCTTAGGATTCGGGGTGAGAAGGTGATTCTCACTGGGATTTAAGGCAGTCTGTAATTTTGTCTTTCTAAGTTTGTTTCTATATACAAGGTCTTTTTAACCTTTTTCTTTTCAGTTCATCTTTCTATGCTCAATATCGATGAGCTCCCCTTTAGTTACCGGACACAATTGTTTTGCTGCTTGTGTTTCTCATCAATTTTCCTAATGTTTGTAAGTGGAGATGAAACTTGGTTATTTTCTGAGATGGTTTTCCAAATAATTAATGAATTGTCAGATCAGGGTATGAATTGTCTTTAGGAGAGTATTTTTAAATTTTTAGATAAAGACATGGAAAAGTAATATTTGTAATTACACCGAGTCTCTTTCTGTTTTCCTTATTATGATCTTTTTGGCAGAATTTATTAAGGACCAGTAAGCTGCAAAGGCTTGGAACTACAATGGATCAAGTCGCAAGAACATGTAAGCCTAATTCTTTTCTGTATGTGCGTGTATTTATTTGACAGGTATGGGCCATGGAACTATGATTTGAATGGTGTGAACAATCATGCCATAGCTTTTTTGTCTCCTTATAATTGTCAATTTGACACATTGGTGGAGTACAGGGTTTGTAGGAGGGGAGTTTTTGGCATCCTTTTTCAATCTTTGCAGCTTGTAGTTGATTGTATCTATATATATGAAGAAAGGAAAAAATTACTCCCTCCGTCCCTTTTTAAGTGTGTTATATGAGAATTCCAACTATTTTTCTCACATCAACTTTTACATCTACTTTCCATTACTTTTTTAAAAGGAATCTACTTTTAAGGGCAAAATAGGAAATATACCCACTAACTTTTTAAAACACACTTATTAAGGGAAAGCCAAAAATGGAAATGTACACACTATAAAAGGGATGGAGGGAGTATCATTCTGTGATATCTTATACTCCCTCCGTCCCTTTTATAGTGTGTCTATTTTTATTTTGGGTTGTCCCTTAATAAGTGTGTGTTTTGAAAAGTTAGTGGGTACATTTCCTATTTTGCCCTTAAAATGAGATTCCTATTTTAAAAGTTAGTGAGTATTATTATATTGATAAGGATAAGTAATGTAAAGTAGATGTAAAAGTTGATGTGAGAGAAAAATAGTTGGAATTCCCAGGTAACACATTTAAAAAGGGACGGAGTGAGTAATTTTTTGGTATGGGTCTGGCCGATATGGCTGCTGAATGCTGATTAAATCTATATATTATGTTTCAAGGTGTCAAATGGGCCTTGTTGGCACGGCACGATAAACCCCGGCACGGGCACGGTAAAAGTTTGGCACGACACGGTCTAAGCGGGCACGGAAATGGGTGGGCACGACACGGTTTGAGCCGGGCACGGCACGACACGATTGTTGGACTGGCCTGGCACGACACGGACTTAGCTAGGCACGACACGGAAGTGCCAAGGGCACGACACGAAACAGAAGTGGCACGGGCACGGCACGGTAGTGGGCCTGGCACGACACGGAAGTGGTAAGGGCACGACACGGTAATTGGCAAGAATGATTATTTATTAAATAAATTGAAATAAAATTTAATTAAAGAAATTGACTTGCCATAATAAGGGGAAAATAAAAAATGAATTTTTGAATAAGAAAAAAAAATTGAATTTTGACTTGTCATGGCCCATTAGGCCATAAGTCCAAAAAAAAAATTTATTAAATAAGTCCATAAAAAAATTTATTAAAAAAATTGACTTGTCATGGCCCATTAGGCCATAAGGCCATAATAAGTCATGGCCCATTAGGCTAGGCCATAAGCCCATATTATTTAAATAAATAATGAATGAAAAATACATTTTTATTAAATAAATTGACTTGGCAATTGCCATAATAAGGGAAAAAAATGAGAGAAAATTTATTAACAACTTATGAATAACAAAAATTATAAAAATTAAATTTTGATAACAAAAAATAAAAATTTTGAAATTTTGACTTAATAAGTCAAAAATATATTTTTACAAATTGACTTGGCAATTGGCATCCCATAAGGCCATAACCATAATAATGAAAAAAAAGGAAGCGAAAAATTAAAAATGAAATTTTTGAATAAGAAAATAATAATAATTTTGACTTGTCATGGGCTCATGGCCCATCAAGCCATAAGCCCACCATAATAAGTGAAAAATAAATTTTACTACTATTAAATAAGCCCATAAAAAAAATTCATTAGATAAATTGATTTGTCATGACCCATTAGGCCATAAGCCCATAAGTGATAAGGTCATAATAAGTCATGGCCCATTAGGCCATAATCACATATTATTTAAATAAATAAATAATTAAATTTTTTCTATATATGATATGTATATTATATGAGAACGGGGCCCTTGTACACAGTACACTATGCGCTAGCCACATGATCGCAATATAATTTTGACGATCCAAACCGTTCAATTTTGCCTACTAGTGATTTTTGCAAGTAGAAATATGGCCACTGCAAGTGTTTGTATGGTTTCTATGTTCATTTTTTCGTGCAAGTGTTTGTATGATTTCTATGTTCATTTTTTCGTGCAAGTGTTGTGTTTAGAACACTGCTCCATTGAATTTCGTATTATCGTTTCTTAGTTCTTACTATCAAAGAAAGTTTAACTTTTAATCATAATTTTTGTAATTAATTAACTTTCAATGAGGAAAATAAAGTATGAAAGGCCAAAACAAAACAAATATTTAAAAAGTGACGATGAAATATTTTCCAATTCTACAAAGGTCAATTCCTAGCCCCACAGGTACTCATTTTTCGGTCCCAATTGAGCGGCCGCTGCTTGTCTCTTGCCTCTCTCTTCCTTTATTTGTGAATCATGTCGGACTTCTATACCAACCACAAACCTTTGGTTGTCGTCACCACAAACCACAAACCTTTGGTTGTCATATCTTGTCGTATTATTTAATTTATGGTTTCTATGTTCATTTCTTCTATTTGTATGTGCAATTTTCGGATCAAAATATAAAATACTATTACTTGTATGAATTTTTGAAATATAAAATGATTAAGCGGACCCGCACGGCACGACACGGTTTAAAAACGGCAGGTACGACACGATTAAGTAAACGGGCACGACATGACACGACACAAGTCACAAGATTAAGTAAGCGGGCCAGCACCGCACGACACGATTAAGTAAACAGGCACGACACGGCACGACACGAGTCAAACGATTAAGCGGGCCGGCACGGCACGACACGATTAAGTAAGCGGGTCGGCACGGTACGAAGCGATTAAGTAGATGGGCCGGCACAGCACGAATAAATAAAAATGGCACGGAATGACACGACTAAAAATGGGCACGACACGATTAGAAACGGCACGGCATGGCACGATTAAGTAAACAGGCACGGTAAGGAGCACGGTTGGCACGGTAGAAAAGTGGCACGAAACGGCACGGGGGCCCGTTTGACACCTCTAATTATGTTGTATAGAAAGTTTGCTTTAAATGGACTTGAGCATGAGTCTCAGTTGCTGGTGTGACTTTAGAACTCTGATCAAGCAAAGATCAATCATTTCTCTGTAATAATCTATTGTGGTTGATACAGTGACATTTAATATGAGTCCACAATGTTATAAAAGGCACTTTAGTTATTTTTTATCCATATGCAACACATAAACATTTAATGGCAGTGTAAGTAGAGTCATTGAACTGGTGTTCAATTTTAAGTGTCAAACACATATCCAACACCCTTGTCCAGGTGGCGGCACACAGGTACACAGTCCATTTAACATTGCTCTTATTGATATTGCTTACCAACACTAGTTCAAATGGGTCATTTACCATGGGTCTTGTTAACAGTGCTTACAAACACTTGTTGAGAAATGGCTAAAAACCCATTCTGTCTATGTTGATTGTCGCAGTTGTATGTTGAAAAAATCATTTTCTTAAAGAATAAAGTGGTTTAGATAATCATTAGCAAAATTAATGGGAGCAATTTATTTCTCAAACTTCATGAAAGACATAAATTTTGAATGGGGTAGACAAAACTTTACACATGTACCACCCAATTTTCCCCTTGCCCTTAAAGTTTTCCAATTTGGTCTTTCTACTCTGGATTTTGTCAATGCCCCAAACCAAGGAGGAAAGAGTGTAATGTTTACATGGGAAAAGAGGGAAAGCTGTGATAATTAAAGGACCAAAGTGGGTAATTTTTATGTCCACATGGCGTTTCTTGCAAATTGGATCACTGAAATGTCGTGAGAAGTGGACGCTGTCAATTGGGGTGCATTGACAAGAAATATGCACCTAACTGGAATAAAATTCTTTTGCTTCCTCCTATCGTTTCGGTTTTGAAACTTCCTAAGTGCTACCAATTTTTATGAGTTTGGTCCGTATGAAAGTTAGACTCGGTTTTAATCAGACTTCCCCTTAATGGTTGGGTTGGAATCCTCAAAGATTAATCAATGTACACGTAAAGAAATGTGAGTTAGTATTAAAAACATGTGTTGAAAGGGAGGTTTGGAACGTGCACGCGATATATTGATATTATGGGGGAGTGCAAATTTGTTCACCCTCACCAAATGAGGAAAAGGCAGGTTAAATGTTAGTTGATGAAATGGAAATTTAGTCCAAGTAAAAACTCGTATGGTTTTTGGATATTTGTTAATATATTCTCTTTGATTTTCTCCTTTCATACCACATCGCTGCTTCTCTTCAGAGGGTGAGATCCCTCTTGCTTTTCCGCCTACAATCTCTCTCTCTCTCTCTCTCTCTGTAAAATGAATGTGAATGGCGGCGGCGGTAGACCCAGACCCAGGCTGAAGGGACAATGTGGGTCCAGTTCGGGTCAGGACACGTTGTGGACCATGTGTCCATGCTGTTACTACGTGTACGAGTATCCTAGGGTTTACAAGGAGTGTTGTTTGAGGTGCTAGAACCAGAGTTGTGGGAAGGCTTTTCAGGCAGTGGCGATCCAGTCGCCACCGCCGCCAGCGGTTGTGCAGGATGGACACTACTTCTGTTCAGGGTTTACCCTGTTAGGTTTGAGGAGGGTGGAAAAGGGTTTTCTTCTTGGAGCCCTTTTGGGCCTTCTTCAATGGGGACTGGTCAAGAAAAGGTGGAGGAGAAAACTGAATCACCTAAGGGCAGTAAAAATGGATTCAATACGGACTGTTTTCTTGAAATTTCTAATGATAGTGATGGTGAACTCATGGGTGAAAGTAATGGTGAGAATCTACAAACAGAAGTACTGAAGAATGGGAGTGGGAAAACTGGCATTACTGGTGGGGTGAAGCCGGTGTTGAGGAGGAAGAAACCGGTGGCGAAGAATACGAAGAAGGTAATGGGGAAAGGGGTTGGGGTTAAGATACACAAGCCTGTTGCTGAAGGGGTGGAGATGGATTCGAATTCGGGTGAGAATGATGGGAATTTGGGTAGTGGGATTGTGATTGCTGGAGGAGCAGAGATGGGAAGCTGGGTTGAATCTGGAATGGAGGAAACCCAATTTTTTGAGGGGGTAGATGATGTCTTTGTGGGTCTGCTGGATGTGGATGATGTCTTTGTGGGTCTGCCGGATGGTTTCTGATTTGGGAATGGGAATGATAAGGGCATGTTAGGATTGTATCTATATATGAAGAAAGGAAAAAATTAGTACCATTCTGTGATATCTTATAATTTTTTGGTATGGGTATGTGTCTAGCTGATATGGCTGCTAAATGCTGATTAAATCTATATAGGAGTATTATGTTGCATAGAAAGTTTGATTTAAATGGACTTGAGCATGAGTGTCAGTTGCAGGTGTGACTTTAGAACTCTGATCAAGCAAAGATCAATCATTTCTCTGTCATAATCTATTGTGGTTGATACAGTGACATTTAATATGAGTGCACAATGTTATAAAAGGCACTTTAGTTATTTTTTATCCATATGCAACACATAAACATTTAATGGCAGTGTAAGTAGGGTCATTGAACTTGTGTTCAACGTTAAGTGTCAAACACATATCCAACACCTTGTCCAGGTGGCGGGACACAGGTACACAGTCCATTTAACATTGCTCTCATTGATATTGCTTAACAACACTAGTTCAAATGGGTCATTTACCATGGTTCTTGTTAACCGTGCTTACAAACACTTGTTGAGAAATGGCTAAAAACCCATTCTGTCTATGTTGGCTGTCGCAGTTGTATGTTGAAAAAGTCATTTTCTTAAAGAATAAAGTGGTTTAGAGAATCATTAGCAAAATTAACGGGAGCAATTTTAAAGCAAGTTATTTCTAAATCTTCAAGAAAGACATAAATTTTGAATGGGGGTAGACAAAACTATACACATGTACCACCCAATTTTCCCCTTGCCCTTAAAGTTTTCCAATTTGGTCTTTCTACTCTGGATTTTGTCAATGCCCCAAACCAAAGAGGAAAGAGTGTAATGTCTACACGGGAAAAGAGGGAAAGCGTGATAATTAAAGGACCAAAGTGGGTAATTTTTAAGTCCACATGGCGTTTCTTGCAAATTGGATCACTGAAATGTCGTGAGAAGTGAACGCTGTCAATTGGGGTGCATTGACAAGAAATATGCACCCAACTGGAATAATTTATAGTTTAGCGGCCAAAGTGAGAATCAGGCTCAGCTAATACTTTGATGTGCAAAGTTTATGCAGTAGTATGACTGGTGGGAGCAAAACAGAACTATTTTATGTCATGTTGGTCAAAGTACCTGCCAGTCATACATCCTCAAATCCTGAAGAAAACTTGGTTAGCTTGAATGTTTTCCCTTTTTCCACAGCTTGTTTTTTTCTGATAACATATATATCTCACAGGTTGAAGGATTATGCGAACTTTTGAACCAGAACAAAGAGACATTAAAATCACTTGAATTTGTCCTCTGCAAGCTTTCTTCAACTATTGTGGATACAATTTGTGATTCTCTCTACATGAAGGGTGTTCATACTCATACAGTAGAACACTTCTCAATCAAGAGATCAAGCTTTCTTGAAACCAATCAGTTTCCATTGCCAGTTGGATTAGCTTCTTTTTTATCATCAGCAAGGTGTGTATCCTCTCTCTCATTTCAAGCTCCTGGTTGTCCAAACTCTGGTCATATACTTGGTGTGTTCATGGTCAAGTTGGGAGCCTTGCTCTAGCAAAATGCTAATTGACATTCAAGTTTATTGTTTCTCTTCCCATTGAACTAGTTCTCTTCTTTGCACAAGAATAAAAGACAATGTAGGGCTTAATGGTTCTTTCATCTGTCTAGCAATTCCATGCCACGATGATAAAACAAGGTTCCATGATATCATAGACTATCACATTTTTGCTGATGTATCCCATGTTCCGGATTCCGGAACATTAACGCGAAGTTGTAAATTTTTACCTTAAGTTGAAAATTGAACTAGTTCTCTTTTCTGCTCGATCCCTAATTTCTACGTTAAATTTTTATGTTCGAATGTTGAAAAAAAAAAATTATGTTCGAATGTTAAAAGAAGTAGAATCTTCCTTCCATTATTAAAAGAAGTAGAATTTGCCTAAGCTAAGAAGCACGGATGCGTCTACAAGCCTCACATATATATGTGTCCGACACGTGTCGGTGACGGACACGACACTCTCCGTATATCCTATGTGGTAACAATGAGAATTTCTCTAAAAAGTTCACTGCATGTAGCATGAAAGCCTAAACTATTTCTTGTATTCCTTTTCCATGGCAGTATCCTGGTAGCCTAAAAAGGTCGCCTATGTGAATTTGGTGGCAAAATTAGCAATTGTACAGACTTGGAATTTTTGCAATCTTATTCGGGCTTGCTTGGTCAAACTTCTATGGGGCACACACAATGAGCTTTTGCATTTGGTCATCTTTTTGTCGCCAAAGTCTGCTCCTATTTTCCAATCTTTTGGTCAAAAAATAAAATTAAAATTAAAAGCTTTCACATGTGACACATGTTGGTGAAATGAAGAAAGTTTTTTACTTTTTGTTTTGGATAGAGAACCGTGGTGAAAATCAAACATGCAGTGTGAAGTTATTGAAAGGACTAGGGGCATTAGTTCGTGTCCTTCAAAATTAACGGGTGTTTTGGCTAAATAATTAAGATTTTTTTTTCGTGGCTGTCATTCAAATATTTTTTTCTCATTTGATGGTTTTGAGTCAATTTTTTTTTTAGATTATTGGTTTGTCATATTATCATCGTCTACAATGAATTTCTCACGTTTCATAACCCAAGTGATCCTATTGTCCAATCTAAATTCTTGTACCAACTTTAATACTAGCAACATTAACAACTGTAGGAAATCAATCACTAATCCATTCAAACAATTAGTAAAAAAAATGAAGGACAATGATAATATGACACATAATTTGTAATTTCAGTGCAAATTAATTGTAACGTAATGACTTTCAAAAAAAAAAAAAATCTAAATGTATAGCATCATGTAACTTGACCTCTGTATTCTTTTTGTCAATAGACTTCACAGGGAATTTTTAATTTATGGCTAAAGGTCAATCCTTCTTGGCTGTTTGTTTGGGAGAAGAAAAAGAAAAGGAAAACGTTAATGCTCTTGGACAAATAACTAGGAATGACTAGGTGTCATCTGGAAAAACAATGGTCGATCAATATATATAGTCAGTAGTCCTCAAGCTTGAGTTTTTGTGGGCCGATATTGGTTTGTTCACCATTTTTTTGAGAGTTCGAGCTACTGGTTTCGATCGATTCATTTCTCAACTAAACATCAAATTAAAAACATAAAAGGGTTCAGTAGGATAAACCTACCTTAAGTCCTGCAGATTTAGCTCAAATCGGAGTTGTTCGAGTGGGACACGATAGCGTCGAGTGGCGGTGAAATTTCTTCTTTCCGGTACTTGTTCGTCTTCTCTGCTCACTCTCTCTTTTTCTATTTTTCTTCTTCTTCTATATTTGCTAGTGAGGTGTAAGAAAACAAGGGCGGAGGAAGAAGACTGATATACTTGATCAAAGGAGACAATGGAGTAACTAATGGGATGGGGTGGTGGCTGGGCATTTCAGTCTTGCAGGTCATGAAGGTTTTCAGAGATGAGGGCGGTGGCATGACGGGGTGTGAAAGTTTCCAGAGATAAGGACTGGTGGGATTTTTTTTAGAGATAGTGCAATTAAAGCTTATGGTATACAATACACGATTTATATAATATGTATACATTTGCCTATATACACACATCCATGTGATCGGGTTTTAAACATAAAAACTCCCGGGTACGCGCATACTTGTACACAAATGAAATTTGTCAAAATAAAGTTAAAAACAAAATGAACTAATAATTTTTATAAATCAAATCTTTAACACCACGTGTTTGGAAATTCAGATCTTTGTAATTATACTTATTTTGAAAATATATTTGACTATTATAAAAATAGGGCCGAAAATAGGGTCGTTACAAGTTACACACTTTAAAATGACAAAATTTAGAAAAACATAGTGGGAAAAAAGATCTATTGATATCGGTATCGTATTATGATTTCTCTTTGAATGACAATCAACTCTATATTTGACAACAACAAAAAAAAAAAAAGCATACGTCCAAAAAAAATGATGCGAACCTATTAGCTACAAATTCCCTACAAAAGAATATTAATGTGTTTATGAGCCAGTTTAATCTCCCTTGGCTAAAAAGATAAATTTGCCAAGAACAATTGTAAAATCTTATTCTGTATTTTTGGGGCGCATTATTCGCACTATTGTATGTATGACTAGTAAATAGAGCTAGTAGAGTTGGTATTTCTTGAACACCCTAAAAAAAGTTCTTGGAGCCGCCACTGATATGAACGCAATAAATCAAAACGCAAAACCTGGATATCGATGAGAATGAAAACGGTGATCAAGGAGAGTTTGCACTCTGTAATTAAGACAAATTTTGTCTTCACTACGGTGCTTACGGTTTGCATTGGACGCCTATCTCCCATAACTATTAGATTGGAATCTCCCCAAAGCAGCACTGCCATTGGAAAGCCTGACAAACCATCTTGTATTTGTACTCTTTCAAATGACGATACTCTGACTCAGTAATAAAAAAAAATCATGTTCCACTTAAATTTAATGAAGGATGCAATATATATATAGTCAATTGGTGACACTATGAGTAGTCACCAGGGGAATGGACATATTTGTTCATAAAATATACGTCTGTCCATAGCGAACATGTGTCACTAAAAAGATACAACTTCATATCGAGTCAATTAAAGAAAATAGTATATTCTAAAAGTACTCCCTCCGTCCCACAATGTTCTGCTTATTTCCTTTTTTGGACGTCTCAAAGATTTATCTATATCTTTTATATTATAATATTTTATATATTTAATATGGATCTTGTTTGATAGATCTCAATTAATTTTCTTAAATAAAAATTACGAAATCATAAATACCATTATAGATTGTGAGAAATAGACAATTTTTTGTGAGGTTCTAAAAAGGAAACAGGCGAAACAATTTGAGACGGAGGGAGTATTTACTAACAGGAAAAAGAAGAAAATTTGAAATTGAAAATTACTGGGTATTAATACTTAAGCTTATTTGCTTTAAATATTAATGAATGGTGTAATAGATATGAATAATTACTAATTTGGCTTTTCTAGCTTACTTAACCCAAAAAGCCTATGAGTATTATTTTAAGCTCCATACTGAAGTTTTTTTTTGGTTATTTTGAACGTCTTTTACAACTTATACTGTCATAACCTATAACAAATCATTTTACAACTTTTTTTAAACTTTTTTTAGCCAATAATCTAGAAAGCTATATAAGAGCAAGCACAATAGACTCCTTAAATCTCCTCCTCTCTCTATTATACCCAGTCAAACATCAAATTTGAGCTCCAAGAGACTCCTGAAATGGGTTGGCAAAATACAAAAGGGTGGGTGAAGTGTACAGGGGCTCCCCAAAATCCACCTCATTTGAGTGACTGTTCACTCCCTTTCCTCATATTTCTCTCTCTCTCTCTCTACACTACCCAGGCAACTCCCTCACATGACCTGTTGGTCCATGACAATAACCAAATAAAAGGACAATGAATGGCCTTACTTTTAAATAAAAAAATAAAAAACATAGATTATAATAAAGGATGTGTAAAATAGGGAGGATAATAGAGATGAATTGTTGAAGTTTTGAAAGAGACGTAGGTTGGTAAAATGAAAAATATGCACTGTTCACTACTTTTTTTAGAAGAAAATTTACTGAGCCTCTTGGGGATGCCCTAAGAACCTAACCTATAAGTGATACAGCGAGCAGGGTCATTGTACTTTCCCTAGAGTCTCCTTTTACCTAGCTAATTATAATCGAGAGCACTACATACGCAGAATTTGGTATCCAGAATTGACTCAAACACACACAAATGTGTGGGCTCCATACATACTGGACACTTGTGTGTATGTGTTTGGGTCAATTCTGGATACTTAGCATTTCTGAATTATAATTGCTGAAGTTTTCATCTTCATGACTCCTATTTCTTAGAGAGAATGCTAAGAGAATAATGAAATCAGTAAAAAATATTTTGAAATTTGAAAAAATGTATTAATATTCGTGAGATGAAAAAGTATAATGAAATCCTAATTGATTTGATATTATTGTATATCATATTTTTGTCCTCTGTCTGGCAATGCCCTTCTTCATTAGTAGTATTTAGGCCCAGTTTCTCACTTGATTTTATCAAGTGAGGAAGAAATTTCGATAAAAATCTCAGATTTTTAGTGCAAAAATTTAAGATTTTATCAAATTTTCTTCCTCACTTGATAAAATTAATCCTTGATTTTATAAAAAATTTAAAATTTGATAAAATCAAGTGAGAAACTAAGTCTTACAATTCGCTCCCTGCATTAAAAGTAGAGGGCCTCTTAACAGTAAGGACATGTCTTTTCACTATGCACTTGTAACTGAGAAGACTACATTCCTTCCAAAAGGCCTATGTATAAAGCTAAATTGATTATCTGGAACGTGTACTAGTACAGTAATTGTTCTAAAAACCTACAATCTTTGGTCTGTTTTTGTTGGTTTTCGAAGGCCGTGTCACTTTTCTAAGTGTCCCATGTTTTTCAATTTATACTCCTATTTTTCATGATTTTAAAAATTTGAACTAGTATAAAACTAATTTAGATCTATTAAAAAAAATTCAGGTCGTATATTTTTTAAGATTCATGTGAAAAGATATTAACAATTGAAAAGTAATACAGACTCTCAAAAAGGGCCAACAAACACAGACGAAGAGAGTACTGAACAAAGAACTTTTTGAACTGCAGTAAAATTAATTGGAGATTTGCAGTAGACCTTTTATTTTAGGGTAAATTACATTTACCGCCCCTGAGGTTTCTGACAACATCAGAGACCTCCCTTGCTTTTTCTGAAATTGCACTGAGACCCCTTGTCAGTCATGTCTGATGGATGCCATTAATAATACGGGTGTTTTGTCAATTTTACCCTCAACAACCATACTAATCACACAACATTACCATGGCCAACTGATCCCTCAAATTTTTTTTTAACGGATGACCTGATCCCCTTATTGTAGTGTGTAAACCCAGCAATAAAGCCATATCTGATTTTTTTATTTTTTTGTCCTTTATGAATTATCATTAGTTTCATATCAATAGATTTCGGATTACATTAAACGATTGATTTGGCCTTCTTTTATTATGGGATTATTGCTTTGTACTTATTCACTACCTTTTTTATTTTATTTTTTCGCTTTTGTTACTTTTGCATTAAATTTTTTTAAAATTATTTATTCGTCAAAAATACTTTGGGTACCGACAGGGTATCGATGAGTGTGGAGCTGGGCCACTTCAGGGACCCAAACAAATGATCTTCATTGGTTTCAAAAAAAAAAATCCAAGTACATCAAAAATCAGCTCAATCGAATAACTTTAAGTGCTTGATCTAATTATCTAATTTTTTTTTTCAAAATTCCTATAGAATCCACTATCTTAGATTTTGAATGAAAATTGAAAGATTTGATTAAATTTTTGCGACTACCCAGTTGAGCTAATTTTTTGAAGGATCACTGTAAAAAATAATTCAAATAAATAAACGGCTTGGATCATTTGTGTGAGACCCTAAAGTTGGCCCCATACACCCATCAGTAAACTATTGTTACCCATAGTCGACTTTATTCGTTGAAACGAGAGGAATCATAAAAGCATAAAAATAAGAACAGACTTGAAAAGACACAAAAAAAAAAAATTGTCTATCTTTTGTGAATTTTTTAAGCTTTTGATCATATGTTATTTTTTACGATCTTATGGTTGAGACAAATAAATAATCCCAAAAATGACTAAATTTTTTTTGGATAAAACATAT
>JAXBDA010000536.1:69752-80634 GCA_036023075.1 Gaultheria prostrata
AAAAAAAAAATTGTCTATCTTTTGTGAATTTTTTAAGCTTTTGATCATATGTTATTTTTTACGATCTTATGGTTGAGACAAATAAATAATCCCAAAAATGACTAAATTTTTTTTGGATAAAACATATACATCACGCATGCATATATGGCCTATAGGCATCTAAGTACATCAATATCATGGGTTTGTATTTACGTCTAATTTTTTCACCATTATATATCTAATTCTCGTAGAAATGCAATACATGAATCTATAGAAATCAACGGCAAGTGTACACATTTGGGCTTTGGCTATATTAAAAACACAACTTAAAAGTGTTGAAATCGTTTTCGTTCGTGACTCATCATTGAGTTCTTTTTTTGTTGAGAAAATACAAAATACAGAATTATTACTTTAGTGGATCCATGTAACACATTTTTCAATTCCTAAGTGTTCAAATAACGCCATACTTTCATATCTAAAAATAAATAAATATGTCATACATTCATATGGGATGCATCATATTTCATAAATAATGGCAAAAAATAATACTCCAAAATCCACTGCATCTATAAAGGGTACTTAAGGCTACCCATACATTCTAAGGGCAAAATGGGGATCATGGAAAAGTAGTTCACTGAGTTTAACAACTTCTGTTAGTCAATTGACGGAAGGGGTGATTTGCTCCTACAAACTAAACTACAAGGGAGGACAGTGTAATTTTAGATAAAGTAAGGGAAGTGTCCAAATTTGTCAGAAGCCTCAGGGGAGGTAGGTGTAATTTACCCTTTATTTTGGAGTATCTTTTTTGGGGGGCCATGTCAGTGCCGGTCCAGAGATTTAGGTTTCCCAAGTCCGACTCCAATTTCAGTTGCCCACTTATTATTAAGTCAAAAAACTAAAATGACATACAAGTCAAGAAAAAAAATCACTTTCAGTAAAATTAATTGGAGATCTGCATTAGACCTTTTATTTTACAGTATCTTTTTTTGGGTCATGGTACTCCTTTTATTTAGTGCTTCTAACTCAATACTCCTACGCTCAATTTGTGCGCAGTATATAGTATTGTAATATGGCCATTGCTTGGACATAGAAATCCGGGTGAGTTATATATCCGGTATTTTTTGTTTACTTTGTGTTACCCGGAGCTGGATATAACATTCCTCGGATTTCCATATCCACTTGCAAATGATTATGTTTTGGACACACCACTTCCTTTTTTCTAGTTATCTTAGTTGGGACAAAATAGTCATTTTCCCCAATTATATACGTATTATCCAATTTCTTATGTTCCCCTTTTATAACAACAAAACAAGAAATATTTAATCTCCCCTTCTAAAATAATACATCCTCCAATCATATCCACATTTATATCCCATTTTTACTATATCTCATTTTCCCCTCCAAACATATCCTGCGAAGCATATTTGAAACTCGAATTACACAGGTTTTCTCTTAAGCATAATTGAAACTCGTGGGATACAAGGAAAAGGAAAAAGATAGGCATGCAGCAAAACATATAAAAATTTAGAATTGACAGAAATTTTATAAAGCATGACTATTATTCTAGCCTTCATGCTATCAACTCATTTTGAGTTAGATCATAAGAAGCTCCGATTTTAATTGGGCTTCTCATAAGTAGATGGTGTGAAAAGATCTCACGATTGTTGAAATGCATGTAAGTTGATCCGAACACCTGATTTATATATTAAAAAATATATAAATTCTTGCCTCTCTTTTTTTTTTTTTAAAGAAACTCATGTACTCCAAAATTTAAGTAATTTTTTTTTTTTTGAACCGCTATATATATAACATTTAAGTTGTTAGACCTAGCTAGTAACATACCGCATAGTCGAACGATTATCAGAATTCAGACCAATGGTGGGAAAGTAGTAATTTTTGAGTATTCTTGTAACACCACGTGGTGTTCAAGGGGACTTCTCCGCACACTTGGTAGTTGGGTCCAAATAAATTTGTAGAGGAAAAGGTCCCCGCAACACCAGCTCTAAGAGCAAATTATAAATATATTTCCTGTTTTCTCTTTCTATTTACTATTTTGCCACTTATTTATTTGGATAGAGAGCAAAAATAGGAAAAAAGCTTGATATTCTTTTTTTTTTGTCATTCGTCATTCTTAATCTATTATATGGGAATAGGAGAATGAGACTCGATCTCAGATGCAATGTGGGCATCCAAAAACTCTACAACCACCACTTGCAAAAAAAGATTGGAATTCATGTATGAAAAAAAGTGAAAAGGCAAATTAATACTCCCTCCTTCCCTTTTTAAATTTGTGGCTTCGTAAATCTAACTTATTAAAAAAAAACATCGTCATTACACTTTTCACATCAACCTTTTCTCTACCTTATACTTTTTCACATAACTTTTTACCTCTACTTTCCAAAACTATCATCCACTTTTACCCATTAACTTTTCTTAAGGGCAAAATGATAATTGTACAACTCCTACCCATTGATTTTTTAAAACACATATTTATTAAGAGACATCCCAAAATAAAAAATTCACACTATAAAAGGAACAAAAGGAGTAGCAAGTTGTTGTTTTTTTTTTATTAGAGATGCACCAACTAATGATAGGTAATAAGCGCTCTCCGGGCAATGGTCCACACCACCCTCCACATACTACTACATGTTATTTATCCCTCAATTACCAACATAAAAGTTATGAGTCCTGTATCATTAACCAATCATAATACAAGTCCGTTTGAGAGACTAATTATGGATTGTGTTTTGCATGTTGATCGATTGTAAATTGTAGATTTTTTGATAATGGATTGAGAATATTATAAATCTGTAGAGGGTAGATATATACAGAATAGATTTTGCAATAGAGTAGTGTTTACAAGTGTAATAATGAAAATAGATTATGAATTGATTTTTTTACCATGTTGCCCTTGTAATTTATTATGGTATTGTTTATAGATATTTGTTAATCAAAGTATAATTTTATATTCCACCCCACAAAATTGGGTCCTTGAAAGTTTCCATTTTTTCCTGCCTCTTAAATATTTATTTTTAAAAATTTACAGGTAATATTATTTGATAATGGACATAAAAATAAGTAATCATGACGGAAATAAAATTCATACATAATTTTGACAAATCGTAAAAACCCATCATCAAACAAATTGAGGGCAGCCCATGGATTAGCTAACAAAGGTAGGGGTAAAATAGGCTTTTCATCCATAGGAAAAATTCATAATGCAAAAGTATCTCTAGGGCAGATTATCAAACAACCATAATACTCCTACAAAATGGAAAATGGAAAATGAGAGGTTTCCAGACGTACTCGCAGAGCATCACATTGATTTACACCAACACCAAAGAATAAGAGAAATGATTTTAACACCCTCTTTTTTATTTTTTTAATAAAAAATCTACACATGAAAATTTCACTAATTAAAAGACAAAAAAATGATGTGTTTATCATAAAAGAAAAAAAGGACTTGCCAAGAATAATTTCTCCTAAGTACTCCAACAGTACAAACCAAATTACGTGGCCTAGCTGTATCTAATGAGTAGGTAATAATAATAGGGCCCTTCTATTGGTAGCCCATTAGATTGATAATAATCAAATAAGAAAACAAAAAAATACATATTTTAGTGTATTTTTTATATTTTTTTCATAAACTTGTATAATTTTTACACACTTCAATTTTTTTTTTTTAGAACGGTGATGCCGCACCGGCCTTGTTCCGACAATCGGAGATGTTCATTGCGCAAAGTGTGTCAAGCACTACAAGTGTCCCAAAAATCAACTTGATCAGATATCTTTAAGTTTCTCATCTGAACACAAATACTTTGAAAAGAAATGGAACACAAATGGACACAAGTACTGGATCAAAACTACTTTTTCAAGTTATTTGTATTCCGATTCGGCACTTAAAGATATCCGATGAAGTTGATTTTTGGCACACTTGTAGTACTTGGTAATTTCTACACGGTGAACGTCTCCGATTGTCGGAAAAATGTCGCACCATGGGGCTGCACAGTACCCCATCCTTCAATTCAATGGGTCCAACCCTTACAACAAGTACTTCCACTATTGGCTAAAAAAAAAATTAGGGTAAATTTCACTGACCTCCCCTAAGGTTTCTGACACAAATAGATACCTCCCCTGAGTTTTCTGAAATGACACTAACCTCCCCTACTTTTGCTGACAATATAAACATTCCCCCATTTCGTTTAAATGACCTAAACTCCATTAGATTTACACAGGAAATGACAAATCTACCCCACCTTTTTCTCTCCTTCCTCTCCCTTCCCATCCAAATCAAACCTTTAAATAAAATCTACCACCATCAAAGTCTCAATCGGCCACCATTGCCAAAGATCCATGGCACAATCTCATCCAAAAAGCTGCAATCTACCACGCAACTCGCCGACCGTCGCTGCTGCTCCGATTAGCCAACTGATTTTTTGCCTACCTACCGATCCTACCGTTGATGACACATGCAGAGCTATTTTTATGGTGTTCGAATGTTGGAGTCTGGTTTTGCAACCACCACTTTCCAAACCACAACGCTGTCGACTTCCCCCACTCTGTTGGAGATGGAATACCAGTACCAGTCGGACTGCAGAAGCTAAGTCTAATCAGGTGCAGCGGTTGAGTATTATTCCGACAACGACCCTCACTGGAACGGGTGCCGCTCTGCCTTGTTTTCGATCGCCGTATGCCGCCGCACGCAACCAACGATTGTTGGTTCGATTTGCAACCAACAATTCTTCAAGAAAAAAAAAAGATTTAGAGCTAGCAGGAGGCGTTTTTTTAATCGCCAAGAAGATGGGTTATTTTTAATTGGAAAAAAAAAAAGAGGAGGGAGATTTATTGTTGGTGATTTTCTGGCCACAACGAAAGATTTACACAGAATGGCTAAAAGTGGTTTTGGGGTGTTTCAAAGGGTGGGTTATGGAGGAAAGAAGTAAAAGAAATGATAAATTAAATGTTGTCTAGTTTACCAAAACAAGGAAACGTATTTAGAATTGAAAGATCTTTGAAGCTATTGCACGGGTGGTCATGGCGGGCCTGGTAGTGTTGGGGACAGAGAGGGATGAAAGGAGAAGATAGATTTGGGATTTTAGCCTTTTTGTTATGGGCAGTTTTGGAATTTCAACATCTTCAGCTGATGACGTCAGCAAATTCTGTCTATTTTTAAACGGTTGTGTAACAGAAGGGGGGATTTTGATATTGTCAGCAAAAATAGGGGAGGTAAGTGTTATTTCAGATACCTAAAGGGAGGTATTTATTTGTGTCAGAAACCTTAGAGGAGGTCAGTGAAATTTACCCAAAAAAGTACTTCCACTAGGCTTGTTTTATCTGTCGTCCACTAGGCGAGTAGGCGTTAAGTGTGTCCTTGACCACTCATGCCGGGATACCGGGAACTGGTAAAAAGCGGGTCAGTAAGGCCATTCCAGCCTTCAAGCGGAAAAAATGGAGGAGCAGCTGAAAATAAATGGGAACTTGGGACTTGGGAGCCTGTTGGGCCAAAGGGACGGAACTGTCTGTCATCCCCAGAAGTTAGTTTGAAGGTTAGTTTTGCAGATCGAGCATCCGCGCTGTTCATTCTGAGATTCAACACCCTCAAAACTCATTAAGGCCTTGTTTATTTGGGGGGATTTGGGGGTGGGGTTGGAGTGGGCCCCATTTTTCCGTGTTTATTTTCTTTTTTTTGCATGGGATTTGAAATTTCCATCAAATTTTTATCCCCATCCGTACGGTATATAGAATCCCATTTAGGGGGGGGGGGGGGGGAATTGGATGAGATTTCCCCATATTAGTACAAAAAAAATGCTTTCCGTTGGCTATATTCCGTCGAATACAAACACCGGATATGAATTTTCTCCATCCATTGATATCCTGAGTAGTATCCCAAGGATTTCATATCACATCCATTTATCTCCAATCAAACAAACGAGACCTAAAAGCAAAAAATAAATAAAAAAATTCGCGCGTTTATCCGAGCCGTTGGATCTCGAGATGGACGAAGCGGATGTGCTCGGTGTGCAAACACCTTATTTACAGACCGTCCACAAATAAGTTTTTCTCTTTTGGCATACAACTAATTTATTGGTTTTTTTGGGTTTGTCTTGGATCCAATAAAGAATACTCAGTATTTTAAAACTAACGAGCGATTTGAATAATCTCTGTGAGACCTGAAACGGCCCACAAAAATTAATAAATCATTTGAGTGTCAAATGGGATTTTACAAATTCTACACAAGCCTTTAACGATATCAGATTAAGCAATTTTTTTTTTAGGAACCCATAAAAAACATTTTAAGAATAATAAGCGATTTCAATCATCTTTCAGGGCTTAAAAAAATAATTGAGTACCAAACGGGACTTCAACAACAAAATTAGAGTTCCCTTAAAATCGTCAAAACTACGTCGTTTTGGGGATGACAGCCAACTACTATCCCGACAAGCTCCCTTGTCCCAAAAAATTGAGGACAAACTGGATGAGAAAGTGATGTGCTAAGATCTCACCGCACTGACGCCCTGTTTGTTAGAGGAATATGTATATGAGAGAGGAAGTAGGATACAATAAGAGGGAATATAGAGGTAGATATGGTTGGAGTAATATTATTTTAGAAGGGGAAATTAAAATTTACTGTGTTTGTTTTGTTGTTGTAGAAGGGGGATATAAGAGATGGATAATATACAATTGTGTCTATTTCCCATTTTGCCCCAGGTCGTTAAACAACCGATTCTCAATAATAATTATAAAAAAAACAGCTTCCGTTTGAAAATAATAGTAATACTCCTATAAGAAACGGCTCTAATAAAAAAAATTCCCAAATCCCTATTTCATCAATCTACGAAGTAGAACAAAATTCCCGAGTCCAAAATTTACATATGTAATCCCAATTCACTCAAAGCATAAATCCCAATAAATCAACATATACATGTATGCATAAAAGCAGATAAAACACATAAATTACAGTAATCGAAAGCATAAAAACACATAAATTTTCATTTCCAATCTCTTAAAAAAAAAAAAAACCTCACCACCAGCTAGAGGTTAACAAATAAATGTGAAAATGAAAATCCAATCCCGTTAAAAAGTTGAAAATTGCAAATTAAATAGTTAACAATTCTTCTACAACCACACAAACACTTTTTCACACGTTCACATTCATATCGGGACGTAAGCACGCTATACATACAGCGTGTGTGGGAGCCACAAATAAATATGAGTGTGTATGTAAAGTGTGTGAATCAGTGAATGCGTGTTGTAGAATTATTATCGAATTAACTACATTTGCTCGCTCCAAGTATTTTATTTTTTCTAGGCATGCCGATATAAAAAAAAGTACTTTCTAAGTTAAATCCCTATGATTCTATTTGTTTTCAATTCATCCCCAATTGCTAAGAATTGATAATGTTTACGCGACCCTCACCCAAAATCAAAATTCGGGACCTAAACTCAACACTTTCATCCCCCTCTTTTTCCACTCTTTTTAATCCACTTTGCATGTAATCCTATCCTCACCTCCAGAGACGCATCCTATCCTCACCTCCAGAGACGCCTCAAGGAGAAAAAATTCTACTCCCTCCGTCTCAATTTGCTTGTCCCTTTTGGGGAAGTGGATTTTTAAGGGCTGTGAAAATTTTGTATTGTCTTTTCTGTTTTACCCCTAAGTCCAGTCAATATTACTGTGGCTAATTTTGTGAGGCTAAGTGTTTATATGAAACTCAAAACTTATGCAATATGGATCTTGTTTGATAAATATCAATTAGTTTTACTATACAAAGTTTTCAAAATCATAAAAATCGTTATAAAATATAAGATAATGGACAAGCCAATTGAGATGGAAAAAATATTTTTTAAGGGTAAAACTGGAAAGTGATCATGTTTTGATGGATGTTTTAGAAATGAGACAAATATTTTTGGACATCCCAAAATAAAAAGAAGGACCAGTAATTTGGGACGGAGGGAATATGATATTGGGACACCATCACACCCTTATCCAAATACCACATGGTGATGTCCTAAGATGATAATAATTACACCATCTCAGTACAATTTGGCATATACAGCAATAAGTGAAACGAGGCTTTTCATATAGCCTAGCTAGGGTTTACTTGGAATGTAGGAAAAGGAATGTACGAAAAGGAAGAGAAATGAAGAGTTTTCCCTCGTTTTACATAAAATCACATAGCAAATCTTTGTACGCAAGTTTTGCTTCCAAAATCATTTTCGATTGGTAGTATAGCTTGTCAATTGTTTTGGGGCCTCTATCTCTCATGGGTTTGGAATTCTTAACAAAAAACCAAAGTTCACTTATCTTTTGGCATAAAAATTTAAATCGGGTTTTTGGTTTATTCGTTTTGTCTTTTATTTAATTTTTTTTTACCTTTGTAGTCATCAAATTTTCGTAGTTTATTGATTTGTCTCGACGAGACAAATCTAAAAAGTACAAAATTATGGTCAAAATTAATTTTTTTTAATAAAGCCAAAATTAATCAAATAATCCAACAAGATATAAGAAAATGGATAAGAATGGTTTGGACACATTAATTGTAGATTGATGAATCTGATAGTTAGGAGAAATAAATTACCTGGATCATCTTAATTACCGGGATCCGTTAGGAGAAATAAATCATCTTAATTTTCGGGATCCGTTGTCCCGAACTCTATATCTCAACTCTCTGTCCCGTTCATCCGAGCCGTTCATCCAAGCAATCAACGACACGAATTTCATCTTACCCCAAACAAATCTGAGTCATCCGTGTTCATCTGCGAATATGAACCGTCGATTACTCAGATGAACGGGACGGAAAGTCGGGACTGGGTTTTCGGGACAACGATTCACTCTCCCATTATAGAACAATTAAAGAACAAATAATTGAGGACATTAGAATTTGCCTGTTGGTAAGTAGTTCAATCAAGTATCCTTAATGAATGTACTAGTACTAATGTATGGATCCAACATCCAACACTTGCTACTTTTATAAGTCCTCCATCATTTTGGGCGTGATTTTCCTTAATCATAAATGTTCTACACTTTTTATCACCTTGTTTATGCCAAATTCTCCTTTTTTTAAAAACCTTTTTCCAGTAACTAAACTTAAAGAAATGATCAGAGAAGGCAACTTGCTTCACCAGAAATAGCCTCCCCCCTTTATTCGCAAAAAAAAAAAAAAAAAAACACCTCTCTCTCTCTCTCTCTCTCTCTCCAAGATTGGTTGCTTTTCTCCCAACAACAACAACTCTCTCTCTCTCTCTCTCTCTCTCTCTCTCTCTCTCGGTGAGTTTCCAAAAACCAAACAAAATCTCATCTTCCCCATTGGCCAAAAAACCCCAACAACACACACTACACCCAAAACAGACCAAACAAGACATCCCCAACCCCACTACATTGGTAAGCAAGAAATTCATTTTCTCTTTCGCCCAATGCCTATCTCTCTATTTATCACTCAAAGAGGCAGACCACTGCATTTTCTAGATTTGGGTTTCTTTTTTTTAATTTTTAATTTGACTATTTTCTCATTAGAGAGCTCTTCGTCTGGATCTGGAAAAAGAATATCCAAATGGGTCTCTCTCTCTCTCTCTCTTCTGGGTTTCCCTTAAATTTGCCAAAAAATGTCCTTTCTACTCTAATAAATGTCCTTTCTACTCCAAAAAACCGTCTCATTTCTTTGTTTGTTGGTTTATTCTCTGTGTTGTGTGTCTGTGAAGCAGTGATTTGATTTCTGTTTTCTCTCTTTGTATTCAATTCGCGCAATACAGAAGAATATATATAAATATAGAAAGAGAGAGATGGCGAGAGAGAAGATAGAGATAAAGAAAATTAGTAACGCGACGGCGAGGCAGGTGACTTTTTCGAAGAGAAGAAGAGGGCTTTTTAAGAAGGCGAAAGAGCTCTCAGTTCTTTGTGATGCAGATGTTGCCCTCATCATCTTCTCCTCTACTGGCAAGCTCTTTGAGTACTCCAGCTCCAGGTCTATTCCTCTCTCTCTCTCTCTCTAAAATATTATTCCTGTGTTTTTGTTTTTTGTTTTGTCATTCCTCCTTTCCAATCTATTATATATATATATGAGGAGGGGAATGAGATTCGATTTCGGAATGCAGGTGAGCTAGTCACCAATTGCATTACTCCTGTGTTCAAAATTCCATATTATTTCCGTTTTTAAATCCTCTCCGGTTCTTGTGCTTCAACAATGACAGTAACTCTAACAGAAAAGAAAATGGGGGCGAAATGCGAGGAAAAGAGGACATATTACTGTGCACAAATGCTGAAACCAAACAGTGGAAGAGAATTTTTTTTTTTTTCCACAAGTTCCGACGAAATTTTTCAAAAAGTTGTAATCTTTTTGGGTTTGTTAGGTTGATCTTTCAAGATATATAAGTACAACAATCTTATTTGGTAGTACAGTACTTGTTTCTTGGGTCGGTTTTCATCAGTGTACCGCACATAGAGTGTTTGGGACAAGTGTTAGATAGCAGTAGTGGCTCACCTAACAGTAGTCAGAGAAACAAACTTAGCGGAAATCGGGTATAGCAGTTATGAATGTTTTAGGTTATTTTTTGTTCAAGTGCAGTTGGAGCACTTCAAGCGGTTGTAGGCCTTAGTGGCTGTGAAGCAAACAATGCCAAACCAAATCGAGCCGAGTCTTATGTCTCAATTACTTAGGGTCGATTGTATGAATCATTTTTCTCCATTGAGTTCTATAAAGGGCAGACAAAAAATCAGACAATGGCTATGCTTTATTGTAAGAACAAGTTTGACATTTTTGTATTCTTTTTTTGGGATAATGAATTGAGTGTCTCAATTCTGGACTTAATCCCTCCGGTCTCTTCCACAACCATTTTTACGCATTTGAGTGAGGTGAGGTGGCACCAAAGAAAAATTAATGCCTAGGAAAATCGATCCTGTGACCTT
>JAXBDA010000537.1:0-80589 GCA_036023075.1 Gaultheria prostrata
TGCGACGTTGGGGGGGGCAGGGCACGACCAAAAAGCACTCGAAGGCTCGTGGGGTCATTTTTGGCCCTACCATCTATTCTTTGAGGTAGGTTTCCCAAACGATTTTATCAAAGATAAAATTAAAATTTGATAAAATCAACGGGTTGATTTTATCACATTTTAATAAATTTTTTTGAGAAATTAGGTCCAGCCTCCTGTGGCAAAAAAACCAGAAACTGGTTTTCTGGTTTATTCGTTTTGTCTTTATTCAAAAACAATTTGCATTTATTAGTTTTGCGTTAATTTTTTGTGGTTTATTGGTTTCTCTCGACGAGATGAATCTAAAAAGTATGAAATTATAGTGAAAATTAATTATTTTTTTAATAAAGCCAAAATTAATCCAATAAACCACGTATTTTTGGCTTTATTAAAAAAAATTAGTTTGACTATAATTTTATACTTTTTAGATTCGTCTCGTCAAGAGGAACCAATAAACCATAAAAATTTGATGCAAAACTAACATTTGCGAAAAAAAAATTGAATAAAGACAAAACAAATAAATCAAAAAACCGGTTTAAGTTTTTTTGCCAAAGCTTAATATGTATAATGAGTAGATTACTTTTCCAAAAAGTCAAAGAAAAGTGATTATTGTAACTTTTTTCATTATTATTAATTACTTTCCAAAAAATCAAGAAAAGTGACTATCGTAACCTTTTCGTCTTTATTTGATTTTTTTTTATAGTTTTTTATTAACTTTTTACTAACAAATTTAGGTTGATTTTGAAAACATACACAATTCTCACACTCACAAATTGTAATTGTTTGAGAGGTTTTTGAAAGATGTTTTCACACTCACATTTTTGCATGCGCATTATGTGAGTGCTTTGTCAAAAAAATCATAAATCAGTTTTTTGGTTTATTTATTTTGTCTTTATTCAAAAAAAAATCGTAAATGTTAGTTTTGCGTCAAGATTTCGTGGATTATTGGTTTGTTTCATCGACGCAAATCTAAAAAATATAAAATTATGGTCAAAATTAAATTTTTTATGAGTAAAGCCAAAATTAATCAAATAATCCAACCATTTTTGGCTTTATTAAAAAAAATTAGTTTTGACCATAATTTTATACTTTTTAAATTCGTCTCGATGAGACAAACTAATAATCCACAAAAACTTGACGTAAAACTAACATTTTCGAAAAAATTTGAATAAAGACAAAACGAATAAACAAAAAAACTGATTTATGATTTTTTTGTCAAAGCACCCTCATAGAGTAGTTGTTTTTTTTATACTTTATCGTTCTCTTATTAAGTCGGACGATGAGATGTGAAAAATTTAATCCAAATTTAGTAAAACTTTGACAGAGAAAATAACTAAGGCCATCCCTAATCCTTTCTCATTTTAAGACCACAAAATCAATTTTGGATAAAATCATCAAAAACCATTCTCCAATGCTTGCCCTTACCCATTTTTTAGTTTTGCCCTTTTCGTTTCTTCTTTTTTAGAACCCCCAAACCTTTACCCATTTTTTCAACATCTACGTTGAGAGAGAGAGAACTTCGTCGGCTTTTCGATATGATGCCATAGCTTTGCTAGCTCTTTCTATCTGATGCCGGAGCTCCTGAGCGCCACTGGAACTTCGTCGGCACTGGTTAGCATCGACGTCGGACCTTCTCCGAAGTTGATTCTATCCTCTTTTCTTACTTACATGTATGCCATTGGGTATTTAAGGAAAAAAAAGGTAAAAATTGGGTTTTTCTATTGTAGATGCTCCTATTCAAATTTGTTTTTTACACAATTTTTGACTCCAAATTGGGTAAAAAAAGGGTGAGGGTTGGAGATGCTCTAATGAGATGGTACCCCTTAAGATGGCAAGTTGTGTTTCGACAAACCATGGCAGGTAGTGTAGTTAATAAGGGCAAGATTGGGAAGTTTGAGTAGATTTTCCTCCCTTCGTGGAGGCATGTCCTCCCTTTGTGGATGATCCGGTCATAGGTTGCGAGTGCCTTTTACAACGATTGTTTCCCATTTGTATTTTATGGGAATACTAATATCTAGAAATAATAACATGTCGTTTAAGGATTGTGGACATTAACCCGCGTATAAGCAAGTCACACTTTTCAGTGTTGAGTGAGTTTCGGTTGTTTTTATCGATTATGTATTACAGAGTTATCAGTGTTTGTATGATACTTTATTCCCTGTGTTCCAATCTCTCGGTCCCCTTTAATCGTCTTATTAATAACAATAGCAACGGCCTTTTTAAAAAAATAATAATAACAAGATGGTGTCCAAAAAAGTTCCAAAGGCTCCTAAAGCACAGCCTATTTAATTTTTTTTTTTTGGATCAGCACAGCCTATTTTAATTTGATGGAAAAAAACCCCAAACAAAACCCACAACAGGATTACAAACAAAAAAAAAAAAAACAGCCTATAAAGAATCATAGATGTAAAAGATCACAGGGGACACCAGAGAACAATGGGCAACGCTCAGTCCCCTTCCACCGATCCTCAATTCGTGTCCGCCAGCAGGTCTCTCTCTCTCTCTCTCTATCTCTCTCGTGTATATAAATATTACACACGGATGCATTAAGATTTGAGAACCAACTCGAGTACCTTGTTTGCCATGGCAGAGCTTTCAGTCAGAAGGAGCTGGAAGATCTCAAGACCTTGTTCGTCTCCCTTGCCGCCCAATCTCAAAGCAACGCTCAATACATCTCTTCATCTGTTTTCAAGGTTACTCTATTCTATCTGTTTCTTTCTAGCTGTGCAAAATCATTCTCCCAATTTCAAATGAAAGCTTAAGTGTTGGTGGATATTTCAGGCTTATTTTGGAATCCATGGTGCTCTCGGCGATCGTATGTTCAATGTGATTACGCGGAGTCGTAATGACGGAAAACTCACCTTTGAGGACCTTGTAATTACTAAAGTGAGTTGAAAATGGTTCGAAATGGTTAATTAGCGTGTTAATTTAGTTGGGTTTGGCATTTTATATGCACTTATCCAAGAGTATTTGGAATGTCACAATGGAAAATCGCAACAGTTATGGCCATGGTTGAATAACAATTTGATTGCCAGATCAGTAGCGAGGTCCCATAGTAGCAAAAGCTTCATTTGGCATGAAGTCTTCCAATGGACAAACCCAATAGTAAGCACAAATTTGAGTAGAAGCTTCATTAATGGCATAGTTGTAAATAGTGGAGAGCAAAACAAGCCTTAAAATTTTGAGTAAAAGTTTGAGTCTCCCTTTATTTGGTGAAAAATATAAGTAAACTTAATCTAGTATGAGTTTGAGTCAATGATAGGACTGATTTTACTCATAATTTGGTTCTGAGTAAATTAAAACTTTAAGGTCCGGACATGTTCTAAGGAGTAATTTCAACAGAATCATTTAGGTAGTGGATTATTAGTGCTACATTCCCTTTGTATTATGTTCTATGTTTTGCTCCACAATTGTTTCCATTCAAATTTCAGAAACGTGAGCCCCACTGGATTTGTTATCTGAAATCCTAACCTCTAATCTGCGAATCAAAGAGGCTGTAAAAGCCTTAGCTGTTGATTGTAATTTCTGTACATCTCCAAGTAAACCTGCGGGGATAGGACTTGCATTGGTTATCTGTTGTTGTGCTGAAGCAGAACCAAGGAGAATGTTTGCTGATAAGATATGAAATTTAGCTGGTCTAGAAGTATTGTGTGGCATATGTTGTGCTGTACAAGATTGTTAGGGAGCCTTTTTGACTTGTTAGAAGAAGCATGAGGGAGAACAGGAGTACTCATTGCTTATGATTTAGATTTAGGAATTGTTCATTACCCCAGGAAGAAAATAAGTTCTAAACTAATCCAGTAGTTTAGAAATGATTTTTGCAAACCTATAGGAAGCTTGCATTAGAGTTTTGAAGTGAAAACTAACCCAAATGCCCAAATTCAGTCATATGCCTCCAGTGGTTGAAATTTTGCTTTAGAAGCAAGGCTCCTTTGATGTGCATTCAAACAATGTTCTGGGGGCTATGGCCATGCACGAAGGACTGCCCTTGTTAAGTAGCTTGATAACATCGTTGGGTCCATTTCCTCACAACTTAAGCTTTTGGGACTACTGGTAACTAAACATGATATCAGAGCTCAGGTTGTGCGAGGTCTTGGGTTCAATTCTCTTCGTTTGCATTTGTTTCCCGTTTGCATTATGCTTCTCCCCTTACCATTTTGTTTCGCTTTGCTTCTACCCTCGGGTTTAGGCCTCTAATAGCTTAAGCGTTTGGGACTACTAGTAACTTAACAGCCCTGTGTGCCTTTTGGTTAAAAATTGCTTGGGAACAATATGCACTATTTTAAGGGGCAACTGGCTCAGTATTTTCTGAGAAGAAACTCACGTTACCTGATTTAGATGTCCACATATTACCAAAATGTGTTTTGGCCAAGTTCTTTGAATTGTCTTCATTTTTTAGTGGAGAAAGACTGATCAAGTAAATCTATTACTCCCTCCGTCCCTTTTTAAATGTGTACAATGGGAATACGTGCATTTTCAAACCCCTAAAAAATATATTTTTCTATACAATTTTATGTCTTTCTTTACACCAAATTAAAGTGCTCAAAGAGTACTTTAATTTGGTGCAAAAAAAATTCAAAATTTTTGAGTAGAAATACATTTTTTTACGTCCTAAAAAATACACGTTTCCCAAAGCACACATTTAAAAAGGGACAGAGGGAGTAGTTGTTTTCCCTGATATAAAGTTCGAATGACGTTCTTCCTTCGTTAGTTATCTGAAAATGTAAACCATGTTGATTACTCCTACTTAGTCTATATAAGCAAAAGGAACCTGAAGTCTAAATATTAGTGGATTTGAGTAACTTATTAGGAGGAAACGACTGTAATTAGTAGACTCTTGACCTTTCTCCGGAAGCTGTAGTATTAAACTTTTGATCAGATACGGACAATTTGGCCTGAGAAGGGGACGTGGTCGTGAGGATCAGTAGAGCAACCAATATCCATATGCATGGGAGAGAGAATGAGGTAGTGTCATTTGTGCTAGTATTCTCAGTTGCTGATTTTTACCAACATTCAGTATTCGGGGCCTTCAAAACGCTCCATGATAGGTGTCCGTAGGGTATACGACCTTATTTCTTTTGACCCAAAATAGGTAAGTTTGAGAATTTTCAAAATTATGCTTAGAAATACCTCCCTAGATCTTCAGTTGAACTTTTCTTTTTGCATGTTGTAATTTTAACAATGCATGTATTGTGTCATGCAGATATGGCATACGTGATATATGCAAATTTCGTCATACCTAATCTGCTTCCATTTCTACGTTCCAGGGAACTTACGAGAAAGGAACAAAAGATGAGATCGACGAGTTCATTTATCAGTTATTAGATGTTACTGGGGATGGCATTTTTGGGAGGTAGAACTTCATACGTTTGATGCCTTTTGACTTTTTTGGCCATATCGAAAGTCCCTCTGTCACATATTGAGGCCCATTTATGTGCAAGGTAGGGCTTTTCGCTTTTGGTCCCCCTCCTATTCATCCACAGGGTCATATCATTGAGGCTGAACTTGTATAGCTGGTCCTTGCACAATAAGATACTTAAAGCAGTTAAGCTACTGATGTTTCTTGCCATGATGTGCATTATTAAATGTTGGCGAGTTGGATGGATGCATGTCTGCTTCAGTTTCAGCAAAAAAGAACTGTGCGTGGCCTTTTTATTCAATAAGGTCGGATGCTTTTGTTAAGATACAGAATATGATATAGAAGAACGAACGTTACTTTGTTACCCAACAAAACTAGTTGTGATGGTAGGAGAAATACGAATATCAACGTTAACTTCTGCTGACCAGTGCTACTATTCATCTCAAATCTAAGCTGCAAATTGCAGGGTGTTAACTTGATAGTTAAGTGAGTTAATTGACAAGGTGTTCCTCAATCCTTGTGACTTCTGTTACTAGAAACTTACGTTACTCTCCAAACCGTAATTGCGTTTGACCTAGCAGCTTCTGTGATCGCTAGTTTTCTTGGGCCATTGGAGTAACTTAGATTCTCAGAGATGGTAGGATATCTTGTTATGACCACATTTTCCAGTACTTGGTCACATTAACTCTTTGAATTAATGGTATGATCATCTTAACTTTGGCTGATAAATGTATTTTAGCAATCTGTATTAGTATGATATTAGTTCTGAATTCTCTTATGTATTTGGATTTGGTGTGATATTTCAGCTTTCCCATCTTGAGAATTGGAAAGTGGTATTTGTTAAATAAAGATGATAAATAAAGGAAAGAGATTGGTGAATGGTACTTAAACCAAAGGGACAGAATTTGTTGGTGTTTGTTGTAACCTATGAAGCACTGATACGGATACGATACGACACGATACGGATACGGATACGGATATGTAGATACGTGATTTTTCTAAAAATTCAGATACGATACGTTGGGGGATACATTGAATATAAAAATATAAAATTAAATATATTATATATATACACACAACGCGGGATGAGGGACGAGAGAGATGAGGGCGAGAGAGAGCGGGAGAGAGCAGAAGCTATGTCGATCGATTGGGGGGAAAACACATATAAAGCCCTAATTACACTTTTAACACATATTTCAAGTAATAACATAATTACCCCGCACGTCCGAGACGTATCCTAACTATCCAAAACGTATCCGAATACCAAAAAAATAAATTTAAATTCTGGATACTTTAAAAAACGTAACGAATATGTATCCGAGAGTATCGGTATCCAATATGGATACGATACGTGATACGGAGGCCAAAATAGAGTATCCGTGCTTCATAGGCTGTAACTTTGCATGGTTAGTGGTACAGTATTGTTATGATGAGAAAGTTCTGGTAGTTAAGCTTTTAAAATGCACAGCTAAGCTTCTAGACTCCCTTCCTCCTTTTATGTTTTTGTTGATCTGCTTGCTTTTGGGGATTTTCAGGTCCGACATAGAAGCTGTGTTAATTGTGATGCTTGATGATATACTCTGTTCTGATCCTGAATCAAATCCACATCAGGACATCGTTAGTATTTTCCTTAATACTGCAAAATTCTCTGAGAGTCATGAAGGATGTGCTGAAAGTAGCATGTCTTTTGAGGATTTCAGACAATGGTGTGCCCTTCTCCCATCCATCAGGAAGTACCTTGGAAGCTTGTTATCACCATCTGATCCAGGTTTTGTTTCTAATGTTTAGTTTTGTTGACTGAAGTTGTTTTTATCCTGTATTAATCTCATCATCTCATAGTAGAAGGGAGTTGATTTTTTTTTTTTTTTGCAATTTAAACAAATTTAAGTTAAGGAATATGTTTTGATGTTTTCAATTCATGGGGGTTGTTTATGCAGGGAGACCATGTTCTCAAGTTCCTCATATACTGCATGGGCAAAGTATAGAGTCGAATTTGTTGTTGTTGAAGAAGGAATATGCCTGGCATATTGGTGGAGCCCTTTCCCAACAAGAGCTGGATGAATGGAAATTGCTGTATCATAGTGCTTTTAATGGCCAAAGTTTCAACACATTCTTGGGCAGCATATCGTAAGTTTCTCACTTCTTTTTCATACTGTCTCTCTTCTTTTGTAGACTTGTTCTAGAATCTATAAAGGACGATCACAGGCACAATTGAAAGCGAAGTGTTGATAGAATGATAGAAAGAAAGAAAAAATGCCCCAATGAAACAACGCCCAAACAATGAAGGCAAGTAGAAGATGGCCGCTAGCTTTGAAAATCCAAGAACAAGTGAAATGTCTGAGAGTATTAACCCGTACCCTGGCCTACGTGACGGTCCAAAATAAAGTCCTTTCAGATTGAGGAATGCGACTTATTGGTGAGAATCACAGGCAGTAGCGGCATGATTAGGATGAGATATTTATGTAAGGCGCAAGGATCATTCAAAGGCGAGGGGCAAGCATTTCCTTTAATTTCACAGAGTGTGGAGAACTGTATCTGACAAGGGGCACTCAGAGATCGCCTTTGATGTTGAAGACCAAGGCATTGGTGCAAAACTTATACAGTATTTATAAATATAAAATTATTGTAGAGGCAATTCAACGAGAAGATACGATAGATCCACATATGAGACTAGGGGCATGGGTTCTTGATGACCGTCTTTGTGTTTTGATAACAGTTGGGTGACTGGAATGTGCAAGTGAAATAATTTGAAATGCTGTGGCAAAATTTCAAAACCTGATTATTTTGATGATTTTTAACGTAGTAGTAAAGAGGCCATGATAGTCATTTTTCTAAATTTGTGGTGAATAATTATTAATTAGAAGGGATTTTTTGAAGAGTGTCATTCCAATAACGGCAGTGTTAGGTAGTTACCCTGTAGTTGGAAATGGTTGTCTTTATCTTTTGTGAACTGAAGTCCTCTTAGTCTTGTGCTCCTTGTCGTCGCATTCCATGGCTTGTGAAAAGTTTTATGAATTGAGAAGCCGAAAGCGTTTGTGTTCAGTTTGTTTCTAAACAAGGTTGTTGAGCAAACTCGCAACTGTCATCGTCGAATTGAGGAGGAACTTTGACCAAGTTTGCATGTGATGTTGAGATGTCCAAGAGTATTTTAAACCTAAAGAAGAGATTTTCGGAAACCTGAAAAATCGAACTGTAATTTCTGTAAGTAGAATTTTGAATTGAGAATGTCAATGTCAAGTTGATTTGATAGCTCTTTTCATTGAAATGGTTATATGTTGGTTAGGGGCTCTAGACTAGATGTCTGACACTTTGACTTATTGTTATTCATGGAGACATTACTACGCATTGGGTCACTAATGCAGCTCCTCCGTATGTTAGCACGACCCCTTGAGTTACAAATACAAACCCCGTCTCTCAGCTCTCCAGCCTTTGATTTGACCCTCGTGTGATGCAATCATGGCCCTGTCAACTTAGGTCTTTCCGCTTCTCTTTCTTTTGTATCGAATCATGGGAAATAAACGTAGCCACCACCACATCAAACTCCATAGTATCTTTCCTATGTATCAAAGTATGCGACGAAGGTAAGGAGACCAACTAAAGGATTGCTTTATCCTCCTCTGAGATCTTGACATCAATAGCTTCCAATTCTATCACTAACTTGTTGAGGTCGTCCAGATGTCCATGAAGTTTGCTTCCTCTGTCATCTAAATTGCATACATTTGCTTGTTCAAAGATGACCGATTTGTCAATGATTTAGACTTGTACCTACTTTTCAATTTTGTCCAAAGCATGTTGAGTTGGTCTTGCTGATTGACTCAGCATAGTGTGGTGTTCCCGAGATGTAATTGGATCATGTTATTTGTCAATTTCCTCATCTCGTCCCACTGTTTATTAGTCACCCCTGTTCTGGTTTGTGGGACTTCTTGTTGAGAACCTTTACCGCGTCTTCCCTTGTTGGTTATTTTCACCTTTGCTGCCATAGAGGGCAATGTTGTGGCCATTGAAAAATTCAATTGCAAATGCCGCGCTTTTTCCTGCCATCCTGTTCCTTCTGCGTGCCAAATTTGTGCTGCAAATGGCTACATACCAATTTGTTGTGAGTTTTGGACACACTCACAGTGAAAGCACACTCGAAAATATTAACTACGCTTAAAAGAGAAAAGAACAAGAGGAATTTACATGGTTTGACACCAAAATTCCTATGTCCATGGCCAGATGAGGGTTCCACTATAGTTAGAGTTGCGATGAGGAAAAAAGGGATACCCATTCCCAAGTCTTTGGTCAAATGCATTATTTTTCTTCTCTCGCTTGCAGTTTCTCAATACTTCTCTCTAATATCTCTGCCTGCCTTCTTTGTAGACGAAACACAAATGGAGATGATTATGGTGGCCCTCGTCTTAACTTAGCAGACAGATCTAACAGTTGCTCTTGGCATAGGATACCTCGGTTTGATTCGGGGTTTGCGATTACCGTACCCAAACCTGAAGTGTCTACCTGCACCCAAACCCAAAAGAATACCCTACCTGTATGGTTTTCAGTGTAGCATAATCAAACCTTGCGAGGTTTGATTTTTACCTGAACTGCAACGTACCAGTGACATTCATTCCTTGAATTAGCAGACAAAGAAAAAGGAAAAAATAAATATGGGCAAACTCAAACGATAAATCTGCTATAACGTGTTACCATTAACTATTGAGCCATTTAAAATGATTAAACCAAGTAACTACTCTATAAGAATATACTTTCACAAGAATAATTATGTTTTGTAAGTAAGAAGCGCTAGGGGGTGATTCAGATCGGTTTCGGGTTTTGGTTAGGTGTGGATACTTTCTTATACCAAACCCAAATTGAAACGGGTAACTTTTATTTTTTAACCAAAACTGCCCAAGGCGGATCTGTTAGATTTTCCTTCTGTTTCGGACAAAATTGCCATCACTACCCCTGCCTCCCAAAATAGGACTCAAGAAGGAAAAAGATAAACTGTGGGAAAATAAGTGCTAAGCCTTTCTATTTCGATTTCAGTTTCTTGGTTGCTGCTACTGTTTGTAGGTAGGAATGGAATTGCTGATTGATCAATTGAACTGCAGAAATAATGATGGTCCGACTGTGTTGATTATCAAGGATAAAGAAGGTTATGTATATGGAGGCTATGCATCTCAACCTTGGGAGAAGCATGCTGATTTCTATGGAGATATGAAATCTTTTCTCTTTCAGCTATACCCGAGCGCATCTATTTTCAAGCCCACTGGAGCAAACAACAATTTACAATGGGTAAGTCTCTGGTCTTTTGCGTGACGTTGTTATATCCAAGTATACTTGCTTTCGAGTTCTGGAATTTAAGAGCGTGGATTAGATGATGCTAAGCATTAACATTCAAGCATTTCCTTGTTTATGACTTCAGAGCAAGTCCAACGCTGGACTCAAAACTGGTTCTATACTCATAATATAGAACCAGTGCAAAATATCAATCTCCAATGGGATGCCAAAACAGGTTCTATTTTGGAACAAATCTAAAAGTGGTTCTAAATATGAAACCAAGGATGAGTAAATCAATCTCCAATGGGATGCCAAAACAGGTTCTATTTTGGAACAAATCTAAAAGTGGTTCTAAATATGAAACCAAGGATGAGTATACTCATCCTTGCCAGCACAACACCTCCAACTGATTTTCAATAGAAAATGGCCGGATTGTTTACCTGATACTTGCCGGAAAACTTGTCGGTAATCGCACAATGGCCGGAATCTGGATTTGAGATGGGTCGGAAATCGCACAGTTGCCGGAAAACAAGGAATGGGGTTGAGAACGGTAGATGAGAAAGTAGATGAAAAATCAGGTAGAACGGAGATTGAGAATGGTGGATGGAAAAATATCTGCAAAATTAGGTAGAATGAGGGTTGAGAATGGTGGATGGAAAATATATGAAAAATTAGGTAGAACGGGGATTGAGAACGGGGGTTGAAAAGGTAGTTGGGAAGGAGGGTTGAAAAATTAGTTGGAAATGGGGTTGAAAAATTAGATGGGAATGGGGGTTGAAAATGACGTAGATAATTGAATTGGGGTTGAAAAAGTACGAAAATATGAAGTGAAGGGAAAAGTTAATTGAATTTAAAACTGTTTGGTTCTAAAATAAAACCAACCACTGGAGAGGCAATTCTATAATTTGGCACAAAAGCACCTTTGGTGCCAAATTATAGAAATGACTACTCATTTTGAAACTTGCATTGGACTTGCTCTTATCCTATCGGACCCTTTTTCCTTGGTTTTTTCCCTTCTGTTCTTTGATTTTCCTCTTGTTAACATTGTTCTGACTTCTGAGAAGCCCAAACACTTGGATTAGCTAACGTGACTGGTCATAATTTCGATCTTTCATTACTCTCTCTCTCTCTCTCTCTCTCTCTCTCTCATTCTTATATATGCTGAGCCATGATGCTTTAAATCTCTATACTTGGGCAGTGTGCTGTGAATTTCAGTTCAGCGAGCATTCCCAACGGGATAGGTTTTGGAGGGCAGGTGAATCACTTTGGTTTGTTCCTCTCAGCAAACTTCGACCAAGGGCACACCTTTCCATCCCCAACTTATGGCAACCCCTACCTCTCAACGACCAGCCAAATATACCCAGAAGTGATAGAATGCTGGGGTGTTGTTCCGAAAGGAGCCCAACAAGAAAGGCAAGAGACTGCCAAAGGTACAGTGCTGGAGCGATTTAAGGAGGATCGCCATATGCTTAACATGGTTGGTCTTGCGAATTCCAGTGAGTAACCTGGCACGATAAAGTATAGACTTGCACCTTTGCAGTTGGTGAATGTATCATTTACGTGGTTAGGACTCGGGAGAATGCACAAGTATATACATTTGCTTGCAGTTTTGCACGTTAACATACCATTGACATGTTTACGAATTAGGAGCATATAAAAATTTACCCTTTTAGGGCTTCTACAATATAAGAGTGCAATATGAACAAGATTGTTTATTGCTTCCGAAACTATTTTATTCGCAGCCTTTTCATGCCTCAAAGGCGCGCTTTTGTGGTATGGCGAGTAATCAAATGAAAGGTAAATGATCTCTTAATCCCAGCAACGCATACTCACTCTTCCTAAATTTCACACGTTGATCCATGTAGCTTGGTCCAAATTTTACTTTTGTCCCTCTTTTGTCAATTCGGCTAAAAGTTTCAAATTGGTTACAATCAATCTCCCGTGCGCTATCACTACCTGTTAACAATGTGGATGTAATTGAGCTGGAGTTTTCAGGTGTCCCTTTTTGAAGAACAGAATTAGTGATTTCCAACCTTCCCATCCAAAACACACTAGGGGGCTCAATCTTGCAGTAGTTACTTCCCTCGCTTCACTAGGGGGCTCAATCTTGCAGTAGTTACGGATCACAACTTAAACAGCATAAATTTTCAAACAGAGTTAAAACTACCGGAAGATCGGTCTTGAACGATTTTAGCATGCAACAAGATGATCATAATCTCCATTTCCAAGTTGATATTGTTCACAATTCAGCTACCAACGCCCTTTAAAAGCAAAACCCAGAAAATCAAAACACTTCCCCAGCCACGACAATTAACCACATCTAGGACTACCAAAACTGACAATATGAAAATCAAAATTCCAAACCGAAATCCCAAACTAAGCAAAACCGATTCGCTAAGCCCCGTTGATAACCTTCCTCCTAAAAGGTCATCATGCAACTATATACATTTAAATGAATTTTTTTTATAAAAATATGTTGTAAAAAGACACTCTTTTCAAAATTAACAGTACCCAACAGAGCTTACATTGTGCTAAAATAAATTCAGTGTTCAAAAAGTCTGCCACCTAGGTTGAATAGTCCCTGCCTAGGCGATAGGCGGTCGATTAGCGCCTAGCGATTATTAGAACTCTTGCTAAAGTCAAAATTTAAACCACAAAGTCCACATTTCAACCACAAATAACCAGTACCAATAACTCATTCCACAAACCAAAACTCTGACAAAATCCAACCAAAACTAACCAAAACCCATATGGAACAAGATACAAATGATAACCCTCAATTCTCCAAACGGATATGGATATTGTTTACCAACTTATATTGCAAGTCGAGCCAAAACCTCCACTTCCAAATCAAACTCCAAACCAAACCCCGAGCTGAGCAAAACCAGTGCTCGTTAAACCCCTTTGACAATATAAGACTGTCTTCATCCTAAAAAGACTATCATGGAACAATACATCATACCACAACCTCCATTTCAAACGAAAAAAAGGAAGTCACATAAATTCCCCATCTTACGACAAAATTAAGCATAACCAACAACGTTCACAATTGAAGTACCCAACAGAGTGAACATCAGATTGTGCTAAAATCATTAAACCAAGCACAGAAGTACTGCACTCCACATTCAAACCACAAATTCACAGAGTACCAAAAGCTCATACCATAAACAAAAACGTCAACAAAATCCCAAACTAACCAAAACCCATTAACATAAACCCTCAATCAGCATCTCCATCTCTAAATGAAAAAGGCCATAATTAAGCGTAACCAAAAGAGTTCACAATTTTAGATATAACAAAAAGTTCACAATTAAAGTACCCAACAGAGTTAACATCAATTGTGCCAAAATCATTAAACTAAAAAAGCACAAATAAGCAGAGTAGCAGCAACGCATAACATAAAACCATAACTCGAACAAACTCCAAAACTAACCAAAACGAATTACCATTTCCCTCTCAAATCAGTACCTCCTGGCACCGCCGCCAAACCCACCTCCACGACCACCACCATACGGCGGCATCGACGTGACAGCAACCCCAGTATCCTCCTTGAGCACAACACCAGGCATCTCACTCATCCCAAGCGAAGCCAGCAACTCAATAGTCTCCTTATCGACTTCAATCCTGTCAGTGTTGATAGCAGACTGGTCAGGCACGAAGTCCATGCGCCTCTCTCGCTCCTCCTCCTGGAGCTTGAGCGAGATGCCCCTGACCGGACCCTTCTGGATCCGCTTCATCAAGTGGGTGGAGAAACCAGCGATCTTGTTGCGGAGGCGCTTGGATGGGATGATGGCCACTTCTTCCAAGATCTTCTTGTTGGTGTGGAAATCGAGTGTCATTTTCGAGTAGTAACGCTCGATCACTTGGCGTGAGGATTTCTTGACGGTCTTGGTGCGAACGCGACCCATGGCTGCACAGAGAGAGAGAGGGGAGAGAGAGCGCTAGGGTTTTTTTGGTTTTGGGGGAGGCAGGGAGGAAGGAGGAGGCTAGGGTTTGGGATGAGAGCGGAGTGAGGATTATGGGGTTGTATATATAGGTAGGGAAATGACGTTATGGGCCCTTTAAGGTTAGAAAAATTCCACTTTTGGTTTATGTGATTTTGTTATATCGGTTCGAATCCAGAATTGGAATGATAATTCGAGTCCAAACCCCTCCTATTTTGGAGAAATTTGAGAGTATGTAGGGTAAATTTAAGAAATTGCCCCTTTAGTTTCACCAAAGTTTCAATTTCGTCGCTTTATTATCAATTGCTACGATTTCGACCTTCAAGTATGTTTTTGGTCTCTATTAAGTCCAAGTTGAAAATCTAATTGAAAATTACTAAGTGCATCTCGCATGAGCACCAAGAGGGGATATTTTTGGCATTTTCACCCTTTTTTAGTGTTAGAATCGTCAATCTCACCCTATTTGAGTTTACTCATTAAAGACTCTTCTATCTTCTTCTAATCCCAAAAATAAACACAAATTTCAATCCATAATTGTTTTAGATTCAAGCTGATTCATAGAATGGAAGTCCATGGTATATTTAAGCTTACTAGAGGCATGGCTATGTGTTTCGCACGGGTTATGCCCGTTGCTTGGGTTTTCCTGGACGGAAATTTGTAGCATAAAGGTATAGTACATGCATGCTAATTTACATTCACATGTTTCCGAAACACAAAAACATGGACGACAACAACAACAATAACAATAACATAACACATCTAATCCCCAATCATTGGGGGTATGAGCAGGGGATGATTGAAGACAGATCTAACCTTTGGCAATATTTGCACAAAGTGGTTGCTCTCAGAATACCACTGAAACAGTGGCCCCCCTAAACCTCCAAGAACCGAAGAGCTACAAGAATATTTTGTTGCAGAACCATGCCCCAAAATTATTTATGTGAGACTCTAAAGTGGGACTCACAAGCCGTCTATGCACCACAAAAATTCTGTCTGGCTAATACTCCTAGTAATAAATCAGGTCTTGTTAGTGTAATCCAACGGGTGTAAGTGTAGCACTAATGCGTGAAAAACGCTGCGAACTTATAGCGATGATGAAATGAAGGCCATGGTTAATTAAAGTGAGACCGACAAGGCCAGTCGTGAGCATTTCGTGGCCCCAGGCGTGAAAATGAAATGAAGCCTACATTAATTTTCTTATAGCAATTATTTACAAACAAAGTTCCACTAAAACATCTTAAAAGATGGAATATAGATTTCTTGCTGTATATTTTATCCTAATTAATCTATTGGAATAAAAATTCGAAAGAAACACTGTAACCTCTCGTATTTTCATAGCAAAAGAGATCGATTATTAGATGTATTTTAATGGCAAAAAAGATACACGTACGCACGTCTGTGTACGTATCGTGCACGGACGGTGCATCTCGACCGTCCAAAAGTGTTTTCAACGGTTCGGATTTTAAAGACTCTATTAACGGTGATCGTTGATTTGTTGGCACGGACGGTCTGGATTTGTTCGTGTACGATGTGTACGCGACCAATCCGTACGCATCTCTGCCTTTGTCGAGGCTGTTGGAGGATTCATTTTGCATTTTGGACTAGGTACAATACCTAAAATGTCATTTACCTATTCTATTTCACTTGCTAGAGCATCGACCCGCTAGGTATTTCTTTTTTGGGAGAACTCTTTGTCATTTCTCAAAAATGATACGTAAAAAAAAAATATGATAAATCTGGTGTCACATTCACAATTGCCAAAGTTCTCTTAAATTTGGCAAAATACTGATTTATTTCATACATGGCAAAATTTATGGCAAAGTTGCAGATTGAGATTGAGAGAGAGAGAGAGAGAGAGAGAAATGAGAATGAGGATGAGAAAATGACATAAATAGGGTTAGCACCCTTGCCATTTTTATGGCACACAATGGCACTATTCATTGCCAAAATTAAGCATGGCAATGAAAAAATGATATTTTTCATCGTTAGCTAATTCTCACTCTCATTGATATGCTATAATTGGTTCCTACAAAGTTAGTATTGAAATACTAATGAATTGCCCAAAGCCGTCGAGAGCCAAGTGTGTTCCCGTTGAAAGCCGGTGTATTCCGGTTGAAGTCGGTTGTAATCCCTTGAAGATAATTCTATTGTTTTGAGCTATCATTCTAGATATGGTATACTTCTCGCGTTATCAGAGCGACGTTATCGGTACTCCGGTCAAACGAGTTAAACAGTTAAATTTACCGATTGCAGTATGTACAACAACTAGGCAACTAGCTATGTTTTCTTTCATGTTTATTTCCAAAATTGTACCCAAAAACAGAGAGAACTCAGTTTGACATGTTAAAACCAACAAATTCAGGTTCATAGCCAAGTTTACTCACCAAAGGAAAAAGAAAAAATCTCTTTTTAAAAGGCATTACACATAACACTTGTTCAAGAAAACCGTTTCTTCAATGCCTCTCCCAAAGCAATATTGGTAAGACTGTAACCTCCATCAATCACAAGGTTCATCCCGCTCACATACTTGGACTCGTCGCTTCCCAGGTACAACGCGGCCTGTGCTGTGTCTTCTGCCTCCATCACTGCTTCTTTCAAGTTCGCAATCTGACGAACAAACTCCTCCACCTCTCTATTCTCCGTCATCCCTATCGTTTTCTTCATCATAGGGGTCGCGGTTCCAAAAGGAGAGATGCAATTGACTCTTACCCCATGCTTCCCCAACTCGACACACAAGTTCTTGGCAAGTCCAACCACAGCATGCTTCGACGCCAAGTAGGCGTGCTGGGCGTCCCCGTAAGTCACTGAAGCGACGCTTGATGTGAAGAGAATGCTGCCTTTCTTTGCAGGGATCATTACCCTCGCGGCGTGTTTGGCACAGAAGAAAGCTCCAAACACGTTGACATCGAAGACTTTCTTCATGTCTTCGTAGTCAACAGATAAAATTGATGGATCCCTGTTACCTTGTGTGACAGAAAGAACAATGAAGCCATTAGATTGCATATACAAGAATCTTACTCTCCACTATGAATGACAAATGATGAATTGATTGAGGAAATCAAAATCGAAATTAGATATCTGTGTTTTGACCTTAGTAAATTATCCAGATTCTCTGCTCTGACATTTAAATTTTTTCCCTGTAGGAAATGTAATGTTCTTCAAGAATTTGACATTCCAAATTTCCAACATTCTTGAAGAACATTTATTTTTGACAATTTCTTACCAAAAACCGAGAAGAGGAGGATAAAATAGGCAAGAGGGACGAATTAAAATCGAACAGAAGTGAGTTCTGATAAATGAAAATTCTGATTACGTCCTTAAAAAGATCTAACATTACGATGTACTACATTTAACGCCAATATTACCTACAATACCAGCATTGCTAAACATTATGTCAAGCTTCCCGTACTTGTCAACGACTGTTTCGACGACGTTTCGGACGTCGGAATCACGACTAACATCGCAATGGATGTAAGAAATTGCTTCCTTGTTTCCAATGCTTTCACAGAGGGAGTGACCAAGGTCATCCTGAATATCTGCAATCACAACCTTAGCACCATGTTGCACAAAAAGCCTAGCACTAGTTTCCCCAATCCCACTTGCACCGCCCGTTATTACAGCAACCTTGCCTTCTAGCCTGCATATGTGCACTAAACATTTCAAAAAAATTATTCAGTGCTCCCGAAGAACGTCCATCGTGCTTCGAGACACTCTAACGCCACACATTCTCATGGATTTCATAACTTAGTGTATAGATCCCACATAAATTTGTGGCGCTACGGTTGTCCGACTGATCCGGGACTAGAATTCTTTGGAAACTACAAAAAACTAAAACCAATACAGGCGTACCTTTTGGCAATGGGAATCAGCAAAGAAGAGCCAACTTTCATCATCTCTGCAGGTTATCCCCTGGGAATAAGCGAGTAGAGTCGCCGTTTGAATCGAGATTTGTTGTGAAGTGAAGTCGAGAAATGAAGTTGTACTTAAACTCGGAAAAAGAATCATTAAGAAATGTTGTACCAAACTTGCACAGTTAGATATTCTGTTTCTGCTTTGCTGTATTATCTGAAATCTGAACAAGGGACTGAATAAATAAATTAGGACCGGTGGAGTGCACGAAAACGATTTGGGACAATAATGCAGCTTCAGATTCGGCTCGTTAAGACTCAGCTCAACTTGGTCAGTAATTGAGCAGAATTCGATCCTGAGATTTAGTTCATGCAGTAATTGATCCTAGCTCAACACTTTAAAATTGGGTTCATTTCGTTTATATAAGCTCAACTCATTTAGAAAATAAAATGGACTCACTTTAAAGACTCCTAACTAGAGTTCTACGCTCTTTAACTCAAGCTCGAGTAGGCTCCTTCAGTTTTCACCGCTGATACTGACCATTTGGAGGCCCCTGGCATGGAATGGAGCCACATGTTTTCAGAATTTAATGAAAAGTCTATAGTCAGGGTAGTCACCTATCTGTTCGGATTTGAACAATCCACAAATCTCAAGGACCTTTGAATCCTATGAATCACAAATACTCCCTCCGTCTCAATTTTATAGTCCTTTTTGGGGATTCCAACTTAATAAGGGAACATAATTATTGTACTTTTGAAAACATGTTTTTCTTGTTTTACCCTTCAATCATTACACTTTCTTACTTTTTTATTATTTTTAATTTTAAAAGATAAGGGTATAAGAGGAAATTCCTTAACAATTACCCCCTTAGTTCTGAAGTGGGACAATATTTTTGGGACGATAAAAAGTGTCAACTGGAACTATAAAATTGGGACGGAGGGAATATTACACAAGCAAAAAAGTAAAGCAAAGAAAAGAGCAAGATAGACGAGATTCGACAACGCGTCTATTTTTCAAAAGGCACATCAATTCATTATTGAATTAATGGAGTATTGATTATTGTGCTTCTAAATGGGTGGTTCTATTGTGTGATTTGACATTGAAAAATGTAGAATTCGACAATGAAAACTACCAAAGGGGCTCTTAGGCCTATTTTGGCCTAACTAGTAAAGCAAGCTTTTTGCTTTTTTTAGTTTCAAAAAGTTAAGTGTTTTGGTTTAAAAAGTCACTTATTTATCTGATTTTGGGCCTACTTTTTTGGCCCAACATTGCAAGACAACCATACTACATTTTGCTTTTGGTTTTGGCAATAAGCAAAAAGAAGCCAAAACAATAGACTTTTTGCTTTACTACTTAGGCCAAAATAGGCCTTAATTGATTTTCAGACGGACTTCAGGAACACAATGCGGGATTGCAGCAGTGGCAAGCCATAAATGTCAGCTGGCGATGATGAGTTTCTGATGTGGCCGTGGTTGAATGATGGTTGGGTGATAAATTCTTTGATGTGGCCGTGGCTTAATAAATTCTTTGCTTAACAAAAAAAATATGATGGTTGGGTGATAAGTCAATTTGATGGGATAGATAAAACGAGAATAAAGTGCATTTAAGAACTACCTAACATTTTGTTTTTGTTAATTATTGAGTACTCTTGGAGTATCGTGTGGTATTCTTTACAAATAGTACTCATAAAAGATTGCCACCACACTATATGAGTCTTCCATTATCTCTCAACCACCAAAAAAAATGAATGATAATTGTCCATACTAGATGATTTGTCACTACGTAAATGGTTAGGAGAATCACGTAAGAAACGTCATGTGATAATCCGGAAACACAGAATATGATTTCCAAAAAGAGAGACCATTCATTTAGGCCACATTCCACTAACTCAAAAGGCCAAAAACCAACTTATTGCGCTTTCGAGACAAGTCATCCCCCCACAATACATCAGATAAAAAATCACAAAAAGCCAATGAATTTTTTGAGCTCACATAAAAAAGCCAAAAAATAAAAAAAAATCAAGTTAGTGGAACACCCCCTTAGTATTAGGGGAATTCCCTTCCTGGGTATAGTGCAAATCACCCAGTAAGTCTTGATATGGTTAGGGCTGGGAATCGTGTCGGGAGATAACTCTCAACACTGACCCAACTTATTGAGTTAAATGTGTCAATAATTCTATCCCTAACACGACCTGCTAGTAATCGTATCGACCCGAGCACGACACGGATTGACACTCAAAACCCTTTGCTTTCAAATAACCTTTTTGCACTTGTTCGTGTTTCAAGTTTTCAACCAATTTCAATAAAAAAAAATGGCCATTCTCAAGGACTTAATGACACTGCTAATCAAAATTCAAGGAAAAAACTACTTAATGACACTATAACTTTGAAACCAACACAAAAGGAAAGAAACAAAATAATAGTAAATTAACTTGAAAAGCAGATTAACCGTGTCATTTTTTAGTTGGGTTCAAGTTAACTTGTCGACATGGACAAATGAACAAGTTAACCGTGTCATTTTTCGGGTTATGCGAATTGAACCCGACCCAACATGTGTTAGCAATTGTGTTCTCGGTCTCGGGTCGTGTCATTTACGTGTTTCATATCAAAAATAAGGAACCATAATCCACTAATTTCGTGTCAAGTTCGAATCCCGTCATAGATTCTCACCCCCAGATATAGATATAGGTGGGTGTTGTGCATCCCTCGCCCATCCGACCATATTTTGGACGGCCCGCATGCATTCGGCAATTTTAATTTATTTTTACCGGTAAAAAATCAAGACACATTCGGACTGTCCAAAACACAATAGGATGACCAAGGAGTGTACAATACGGTGCAAAGCACCCGGATGCTGTGCACTCACCCCGTTTCCTAGATATAGTGTACCCATGCTTTTCTTGCTTTTCTTTGGTATAAACTAGAGTAAATGTTGGTTTCCAATTTCAAACTACAACAGGAGCTACTTAAGACCCATCCCACTCCGTCACTTTTTTTCCCCTTATAGGCGGCTTCAGGAATTTTGAACAGGGTGTTCAAAAATTACCTTAATTCTGCTAACTCTATTAATTAGTCATATATACATAATTTTTTATATATTAGTTTGAATAATAAGACCAAATAATACAAAAATGCGTAAGATATATGTCATAATTGCATGTTCTCGACGAATTCTATTTTTTAAGCTAAGCAAAATTAAACCAACACATAAATACATTAGTTTTTAGTGTAAAAAAAATTTCTGGCTAACATGTTCACACAGATTTTTTTTTTTACGTCTACTCTAATTTTTACATATAATATAAAATATAAAAGAGTTTAGGCTGTTTAATTGACCATCAATGAGAAGCTATGGAGCCTCTTATGGCTTTTAAGTGGGTTATTTGCATTGGATTGGTTTGTGGGCTTATTTTATTAGGGAAATTGTTTAATTTTTGGGGGTTAGGTGTTCAAATATTTACACGAGAGTGTTCAACTATTTTTAGCTTGGGTGTTCAAAAAGAACAAAATTTAAATTAAAAGTACAAAAAATTACTTGTTCTAAACAAAAAAAAACTTGTTTAGGGTGTTTAAGTGAACACCCTAAACATAATGTGGAGCCGCCTATGAACAAATGTATGCAAAATAATTACTATCTAGAAGTAACACTTTAAATCAAATGACTAAAAAACCACAAAAGATGGTAACCTTCCCCGATACAAATACAGGCAACCAGGCCACTATCACGTTTCATAGCCGAAGAATGGGTCCTTCAATCCGTGGAAATAATTAAATTCTCTGATATTCCCGGGTAATTTGGTTGAGATGATACCAATTTCTTTTTTCTTTTTTTTCAAACGGAATATTTGATGCCAAGTTCTGCACAGGGGTGCCAATTACATAATTTTGATTGAATTTAATGAGAAGGAGCCTACATATTTATATGGAGTATTTTAGAGATTGAAAAAAGAAAAAAAAAAAAAAAAAAACTTGGAGTGCCACGACATCCCACCACATTGCACAGCTCCCGTTCCTTTGGTGGGGATGGAAAGCCTCTGCTTATGCTTTTGGCTAATTTCCTTATTGACGCTGCTGCTACCAAATCATCACCCGGCATGGGCCACGGCGAGTGAGTCGGAGACGGAGTTACTGAGTCGGGAGCTTCTGGAATCGGCGAGGGAGCCCGAGTTGTTTGAGTGGTTGAGATTGGTTCGAAGGAGGATTCACCAGTACCCCGAGCTGGCGTTCGAGGAGCACAACACGAGTCGACTCATACGATCCGAACTCGACTCGCTCGGAATCGAGTACTCGTGGCCGTTTGCCGAGACTGGGGTCGTGGCCTCAATTGGGTCCGGGGACAAGCCCTGGATTGCCCTCAGAGCTGATATGGACGCCCTCCCCATTCAGGTCCCCCCCTCTTCTCTCTGTGGCATGTTCTTCCTGAAATTTGTGCTATGCTATTTTCCAGTAATATTTATTTTTCATAATTTTTGTACTAATCATTACAAGAGTAATTACATTGTGGACAAACTTGAAAAATGTTCATTTAAACCTAAAGTCAAAAGGACAACTGTGATTGAACTTTTTTTTTTATTATTATTTTCTTTTTGGCTACTCCCCTGGACAAATGGCTAATCTAAATCTAAAAATTGAATGTGAACCAAAGAATATTCGGACAAGATGAAATTAATACGAAAACAAAAATGGGTAGTGAGACTCCATGCTATTGAGCGGTGTGTTCAAAATGGTTTTTATGTAGCAAGAAGATTGTGAAAATCGGTGGTCGTGTGGAAGTGGAAGTAATTGAAAAAGAGTTTGATCCCATCAAAATTGTGATGTGTTATGTTGATTTTTGATCCTCATAGAAAAGTTAAAATCACGACACTAATTATCTGAATTAACAATTTTGGTACTTCTATGATTCTCCAGTTGTATTTGGGTCTATGCATAGTCTTTGGAAGACAATTCTGCAGATAAAAGACAAAAGAAAATGCTTCGAAAACCTTAAAACCCAGCTTAAAACTATTATGAAAAGAGGTTTTCAAGGAGATGTTATAGGCCAATACAAGGTCATCCAGAAGAAGTAATATATGTGCTCACTGGAATATAGCGGTTTCATTGCCTTTTATAGATATTTAAGGAGGGTCAAAATGGCCAAAGATGGCCAAAACCCATTTATTTTACCACCTCTGATGAAAAAAGAAACAAACCAAGAATTCGAAGTTATGATTTTATTTCCTCTAATGAACCACCGGAGTCATAACGTTAACTACGAAATCATATCATTGCATTTATTTGCCCATGATTGCAAGGATTCTTCTAAATGAGTTTGTAGCATGGGATGCTTGACTCAAGGGCAAAGGCACGTGAGATGTGCCCGACGTGTGTAAATGAAGTTTTCAACAAAAATATATGTGCAAATTTGAGTATATTGCACAAGTATGCATAATATTTTGCATCCCACTTGAAATGCTCTATTTTACATTCTTACTCTGTAAACACTACCTTGGAAACTATATAAAGTCAAAATTTGCAGTGCTCTCTTGTCCTTGGATATGGAAATGATTTAGATGAATCCAACACTTTGGCATGTAACCATTCTCGACATCTGTACTTAGTCATGTAAAACGTTTATAAAATTGATGCTTTTGAATATGACAATGCAGAAAACTTACGATTCAATTGTATCTGTCATTCTTAACTTCTGAATCAACTTTTTCTTTTGAAGGAATTGGTAGAGTGGGAGTACAAGAGTAAGGTTGATGGTAAAATGCATGCTTGTGGCCATGATGTTCATGTAACTATGCTGCTTGGGGCAGCCAAGTTACTTCAGGACAGAAAGGATAGACTAAAGGTAAATTAACAATCATGTGATCATTCAAAATTAGCCAAATACGACAAGTCTTTTATTTAGCTACATATAAGTCTGTTATTGCATGGACCCAGAGGCCAACTCGTGACTTTGCACAGAACACTCGTGCACTAGCTTTGGACCCAGAGGTCGCGGCTAATAGTGTTTGATGTTTCGAGGGTTATGTACTAATTTTGTGATTGACTCTGAAACCAACATAGAATCTGGCTCAGAGCAGTCACGATACTAGTTATTGGCCAACAACTGCTAGCCTATTAGTGTCCGGGTATCATGTTCTAACTTTGTAATTGGTTTCCATGTACCCAGTTTAACGGTTTCTCATATGCAAAATTGCAAACTGAGTTTGGCATGATCTGATTTTAAGGGAACTGTCAAGCTTGTTTTCCAACCCGCAGAGGAAGGTCGTGGTGGTGCTTACCATATGTTGAAAGAAGGTGCTCTAGATGGGGTTGAAGCCATTTTTGGGTTACATGTTGCGCCTGACATACCCACAGGTAGCATCGATTCGAGACCTGGTCCGATGTTGGCTGGCTCAGGCCGTTTCACAGCAGTAATTCAAGGGAAAGGTGGACACGCGGCTGCCCCACATAAAACTAGAGACCCCGTTCTTGCTGCATCGTTGTCGATTCTCGCACTCCAACAGATTGTTTCCCGAGAGACAGATCCCCTCGAGGCTAGGGTAATTTCGTTACCGAACTTCTAAAGATCTCACAAAATTGTGGCTTGGATAAGTACATAGGGAGTGCATTTTGGTTTTCTTAGATTCATTGATCCCATGTATAGCATACACTGTCCGCCACAGTAAACACTATTCTGGGCGCACTGCAGTTTTTTAACAAGCCATTTTTGGATTTGTTGTTTTGCCTCAATTACCGACATGTAGCATCTCTTCTACACCTGGTCCGACGTTGGCTGGCTCAGGCCAGTTTCCTTACAGAATTTCTAAAGATCGAAATTGGGGCTTGGATAATTACACAGGGAGTGCACTTTGTTGTCTTAGATTCATCCCATGTACAGCGTACACAGTCCCCCACGGTTAAACAATAATCTGCACATCGCACTGCACTTTTTGTGCAAATTTCTTTGCCACAGTTGTCTAGACTCTACCTAAAGGTCTTTGTTTTTCAGGAAAGCAAAGCAAAGAACAGGAATATCAATTTTCAATGGTTCAGTTAACAAGAAACTTCTAGGAACCACGCGCGTCCTCATCTTTTCCACCCACAATAGTTTTTTTCTTTTTTTCTTTTTCTCTCAAAACTTGTTCTGTAAGAAGTAAAAGAATTTGCAAGAAGTTATGGTGTAGTACACAAGTAAACAGCCATGCACATTTTAGTTTTGTATAAAATTCTTTTGTCAAAGAGAAAACACCGAGAAAACAAGTTTTCTTTTCCTCCCGTTCATTTTAGTTTACTTCCCCTCGGAACAACTTTTCCACACAACATTCCACTGCTCCTAATATCATTGCTGCACATATTCGAGTTTTGGTGGTCCAAATGTGTCCATTTAGCAGCTTTAGTTGAAGGTCTTATACAATCCTGTTTGTTCATTTCCAACTGTATAGGTAGTCTCAATTGGGTTCATAGAGGGTGGCCAAGCAGGAAATGTAATCCCTGAGACTGTGAGATTCGGTGGCACTTTCCGAAGCATGACTTCTGAAGGAATGTCATATCTTCAGCAAAGGATCAAAGAGGTAATAATTGATGTATTTGGAAAGAACTCACTAAGAAAATGGATTTGAACTTGAATAGATTGATGTTACATAGGCTCTCGCATTCGGAGATTGGGTGCGGAATGTGTTTATTAAGTATCCGATTTATCTAATTTTCATTTCAAGAGTATGGGACACACCGAAATATTTGAAATCTTTTTATCTAAAATTCTTTTTCCAGCTTAAATGCTGTTTACTAGTTGTCTTAGACCTTTTCAATTTTCATGCATATTATAGGAGTTTTATGCGTATCTTGTCAGAAATTTGACTTAGAAATGTGCTTGCTATATGAACAGTATGTTTTGGAGGCTTCTTTGGTACTCGATGCACCAGCGCATTGCAAGGTTGCCCCTAAAGCATTGTATTTTCACCCTTTCCAGACATAAAGGAATTGGTTTTGTATTACTAGCCACTAGAGTAGCGTGTTTTCTTCTGATTTGTCGGAAAATAGGGTTTTGATTGCCTATACTGTTTTTTTTTTTCTTCTAATTTTTGGAGTCAAGTGTCCAACACGAATACTTTTACATTTGGAAGGATCCATCTAACATTGGTATGGATTATATGAGTCAAATTTCCAAGATTGCATTTTGATCCTGGAAATGTGATGGAAAAGAGAAGGGGAAAAGTAGGTTTTAACTTTTGAAATGCTTGAATATCTTCTGAGTTCTGTCCTATCATTTCTTTTTCCTTGACCAATCTGTGGCCCAAACACGATATTTACCACTTCTTTTCTTTTCCCTTTAACCACTCCACAAATTCAAGATTCCAACACTGTGTGACAATTACACAGCCTTGAATAAAACATGCAATAGTTTTTGAAGCTTTGTAACATCATTGCCAAGCGTTTTCCTACTTGTATGGTTTTATAGGTCATAGAGATTCAAGCATCCGTGCATCGATGTTCTGCTGTGGTGGACTTCATGGAAGAGAAAATGAGGCCATATCCGGCAACCATTAATGATGAAGCAATGTACAGACACGCCAAGAGGATTGGAGAAAGCTTGGTTGGGGAATCCAATGTGCACCTTGCTCCGATGACTATGGGGGCAGAGGACTTCAGCTTCTATTCACAGAAAATGGCAGCTGCATTTTTCTTTGTAGGGATCATGAACAAGACAATAAAATCAGATCGCAATTTGCATTCCCCGTATTTTATTGCTGACGAGGAAGTTCTTCCCATTGGAGCGGCTCTCCATGCTTCAATTGCGGTCTCTTACTTAGATGACCACCAGAATCAATAGATGCTTCGACATGCTGTCCTCGATCTGGAAGCAAAAATTGGTTATGGTGAGAAGCTTTGCCATTATGGTAATGTGATAATTCTTCGCAGTCTGTTTTCATTCTTCAGCATTAAAAAGCTCTCTATTTCTTTTTCTCTTTTTTTTTTTAGAACAAGATGTACAGTTTAGAGTGAATCAAAAAAGATGTTTTCCCAATGTAAAATGTCTGTTAGATGTAGGAGGTATTCCGCTTCTTCCGTCTTTTCTCTTCTGTTTGAGAATCCAAGTAGCGGTGGTGACTGATCAAAATTTTCATGGTTTCTGTTTCGGCAAACAGAACATGGACAAATCAAAACGGACTTCATTAACTGGTGCCAAGGGACAACATTAACTGATGTTCATGCTCGGAAACTTTCTCCACATGGAGTGTTCTACATTGTCTTTCCGAGGTTCTGTTTTTATGTTTTGATTGTCCAGATAATGGATGACGACATGGTGGGCGAAGAATTTGGGCAGCACAACACGGGGCTGCACAATACCTCCCCGGTTCCAACTCTAGACGTTGATCATAATGAGTCCCGCAGGTGAAATTTGAATAGACATTTAGCTTTGTTGGATTCAATCATCATCGATAGAGACCAGTACCTTTGACGCGGGACTTGATGTATGATAGACACTACGGGTTCGTTCCAATGGTTGTTTGAAGCTTTTTTAGAGGCAATGTCTAAAAAGGCTCCACAAACCATCTTTTCTGATCTAGATGCAGCAATGGACAAGGTCATTCCCAAAGTAATGCATGGAAATTACTCCTTCCGTCCAAATTTATTTATTTAATTTTGACAAATATGTCCTTCAAAAAATTATCTACATCTCACAATCTATAATGTTTCATATAATTTGAAAACTCTGTTTAATAAAGCTAACTGAGATCTATCAAACAAAATTCATATTGTATATAAAAAATATTAATAAACTAAAACATATAGATAATTTTGTAAGAGGTCCAAAATACTGAAAGTGGACAAACAATATGAGACAGAGGGAGTACTTATTCAAGGGTGAGGCAGTAAGACATTGAGGAGGAAGAAGAGTTTTTAGAGGCATGGGAGGTGAATACTGAATATGATGCACATTGAGGAGGAAGACGAATTTATTTGTCCCATGGAACATGAAGACGTGAAGAAATACGCTTTGCCATCAAATCGAATTTCTCGCGTTTATAGTGAATACAGAAATCCTTTTCCCTTGATCAATCTATCTCGGTCCCGTGAGTGCTGAAAATCACAAAATAGACCGAGCCAAAGTCGTGTGACTGATTAAGAACGCATTAAGAGGAAATGAACGTTCTTTGGTAGCTACTATGATCTTCCACTCCACCTGGACCTTGGTGAAGACATTTTTGTTCCGATTTTAACGGGAAGAAAGTTCTGCTAAATTTTGTGTGTGTGTTTCCCAACAAGGATTTTTTTTTTTTTTTTGAAAATGTCAAGATATTCCATATCAAAGCCATCCGGCACCGATTACATCAAAAGACAGGAATGAGACCAAATTTACTAACTAATGAAAAAGAGCGTGGCATGGAAACCACTGGCTCCTAGATACACCTGCCATGGCAGACCCGACACCTTCGGGACGGGATTATGAACCCGGTCAAGAGAAAGTAGAGAAGAACCCGAATAGGTTCCCGGCTCAAACCATACACAAGTAGCGTATATGCAATCAACTAACAAACCAACAAACAAAAGCAAAAAAAAACTAAAAAATCCAGTTAATCCGGACTCGATACAGGCACAACCGAAACATCCCACTGAGTCGCCCCACTGAGTTGGGCCAGAAGCACCGAGTTGACCGACCAACCGCTTCTCCGGGATGAGATCCAAGCACAAAGTCCGGCCGCCTACGGAACCGAGCACTTTATTGCACCGGAGGGGGCCAAAACGCCCGAGGTTCAACCTGAAGTCAGATCTGCTCCAAAAGAGATACCAGGCGGCGGAAAATGAAGATGGTGGCTGGGCGGCGGCGGATGGTGGCAGTGGAAGGTGAAAAGAGGTGGTGGTTGATGATAGCAGAGGGTGGCGGTGGGTGGAGGAGGAGGAGGAGAGTGGTGTTGAATGGTGGGTGAGGAGGGGAACGGTAGAAGGTGGAGGAGGAGGGTTGTGGTATCACTTAGAGGAGGAGAAGAGGCTATGGGTGGGTTGAAAATCGGAAGCCGGCAAAGGAAACCGGCAGGGGTGGGGCGCGTAGGCGCCAATAGCTAATCTAGTGGACAGCAACAACAAACATCATCCCACTTCTCTCTCTTCCCCAATTTCATTCCCCTCTCACTCCCCGCGATTTCTTCCTGCTCTTTGCATCTGACATGCCCCATTAAAGTCAATCCCACCTTCCCCTTCAATTTCTTCTTCGGAAGTCCGAAAAATTTTCCGTTGGAGATATTTTTTCATTACCAACCAAACATCCAAAAATAAAAATGAAAAACTTTCATCTGGACAAAATTATTTACTTGGAAAATAATTTACGTTAAACCAACCGGAGCCTTAGATTGCTATTTCCAAAAAAAAAAACCGGAGCCTTAGACTCTTATGGGTCCCTTTAATTAAAGAAAAGAAAGGAAAACTCTGATGGATTGCTCGGGATCCGGGGATCCTGTAGTGCGGCATTCGCGCCGTTGATCTCGGTAATCAAAGGCTCTGATTTCATCTCGGTAATGGATGGCTCGGATCATGAATGTGCCGAAATGAAATTAGGATAATTGATTACGCGATCAACGACTTGGAATCCCTGGATGCTGCACTACAACCCTGTAGTGTGGTTCTGCACTTTGGGATCCCCAATTCCGGTTGCTCGGCCCATTTACTAATTGTGTCTCCTTGTGGAGTGCAAATTTGTTCACCCTCACCTAATGAGGGTGAACAAAACCTTCACTCTGATTGGTTGAAATGGTGTGGGATTCACAGAAACAAAACACTTTTTGTTAAGCATGACATCACTTTGTGGTGGGATCCACACCATTTGAGTTTCGAATTTGGGTGAAAATTGTTTAGACCCCCTCATCTATCACTCGCCCACACATTACGCTATTCATCTTTAAAATTCATCTTTGAAGATGAGGTGATTAGTAACTTTATGATTGATTGATGTAGTGGAGCTTGGGAGCCGGTTGTTTGCTCATCTTCTAGGGAGTCCGTTTTTTCAGCAGCATAGGTTGTCGGCTTGTTTTGGGGGTTTTAGCGGTGGCAGCAAGTTTTGGGGAGTTTTTTGAGGTTGGTCAGCAGCAGGGAGGTGGTGTTTGATGTCGTCAGCTTGTGCGTCAGAGTTTTCTCCGGAGTCTTTGGTGGTTTGCCGGCATTGGGTAGCCCATTCATCTTTTGCATTGGGTTTGCTCTTTTGGTGTTTTTTCTGCTTTCTGCGGAGTTGGTTTCTTGCCAACTGGCTTTTTTATGGGTTTGAGGGTGCTTCTTTTCCATCAGGGTCCATGTATCCTGTGGGGGTTCTTGGTCTCTCATTCCCTTTTAATTTTTGTATCTTTTTTATTTCAGAGATTAATAAAGTTTATGCTCTTCAAAAAAAATCTTTAAAATTTATCAACCATACCCCGTCTTCTTTTAACCCTATCACTTAATATACCCTTCCGTTAAAAAAATGGCTAACACCGTTAAAAAAATGGCTAACACCGTTAAAAAAATGCGTGCATTTTGCTGAAATACCGTCCAAAATCATATCCCAACCATCTCTCTCCCATCAACTGATTTCCTGATTTCTGCCAGAGACTACTCAAGCTCCTTAGAGGTCTCTGAAACTCGTTTTTGATTATCATGAATAATTGGACATGCTCAAATTAAAATACTAGACAAAGCGCCAAAAAAGAACAACACCATAAGCCTCTTCATCTCCTGATAATCAACACAGCCATCACCCTTGACAGCAGTGACGGCGGTGATTTCGACCGCGACGGCAAGAAAAATAATAATCTGCTGTGTTTGAAGCTCCATTTATCCTCAATGAAAGGGATAGTGAATGTGTTAAAAAGTGGAGGGACTACAAAAAGAGGAAAAAAACATGGGTGATTATGTTGTAACTATTTTATGTCACTTGGGGCAAAATATAGAGAATAAAATATAGGGTCTCGGGGCAAAATTATGAAAATATCTAAAATTATATGTATATCCCAGTAGAAAATTGCAATCCAGCGGGGTCATTGCCTCTATGTGTGTCCGGCCCTAATTTCTTGTAAGTGTCCGTAGGCTTTCTTGAAATGAAATTTGCTGTTGATAAAAAATGAAGTGGAGCTTGGGACTGGGGATGTTTCCTTTTTACACCCCCAAACCCCTTTATGTTGTGAAAGTTTTGATTTCTAACCCTGATATAAGAGTATTATTCAGTCACACCCAAGGACGGAGCAGGATTTTACCTTAGATAAATTAAAATCAAAATAATGTTTGTCATACGCACGTATCAAGGACAGCGGTCGTCGCTAGAGATTGTTGCTTTCTTTTATTAGTTATTTCTTGTTTGGTTTATTGTCTTTTGTGTTTATCTAACACCTTGGGAGTACAAATAGATTGTACATAAAGGCAAAGTTTCAAGTTGAATGAAACACCACATTTCCATTTGGAAGTTCTCTTAATTTCAAAATAATAATAATAATAATACTGAAAAAAAAAATTGTAGCGTGGACCTTGAGTGGCTCCGTTACTGTCTATGTGGCCGTGTGTAAAAGTCAACCAGAGAAAATCTCTTCCCTTGGGATGTTTAAGAATGATCTTGACTGAATTTGTTTGTACGTATTTCAGTTTGATGAAATAATGTCCAATTATAAGTAGAAGTGAAACGTGAGTGAATCTAATTATGCAACTCGGGTTATTTTGTCATCCCCTTTTTTAGAAGTAAGGAAGAGTTTCTCGTTATTTACTTATCATGTGGTTTTTGCACCCTTGACTTTCAAAAAGTTCCAAAAGGGGGAAAGAAACAGTGGACAACTTCTCTGATCATTTCAAAGATCAGTCTCGAGTCATGGCGAGGGCAGAAGAGACTCAAGCTACTATCCATTTCAAAGCCACACACCACAATTAGAATGAATCTGTTTTGGGATTGTTGACAAACCAAAAATCAGTGAGCTAGTTAGCTAGGTGAATCTATTAGCATTTAGCAAGTAGAATTGTAGTTTTAACTCTTGGAAAGATGGCTACTGAGGATATTTTTTGTGTTCCTTATGCTTTATACGAAATAGAAGAAAGATTCTAAAATTGCTGGATTTAGTAGAAAGGAACACCAGTAAGTAAGATTAACAAACTTTTGCGTTTAGGGTGTACCCTTTTTCCTTTATTTGATTCCATTACTACAGAAGAAAACGAAAACGAAAAAAGGCTTATAAATTTTGGTCCAAATCCTTTTCAGATCAAATTCCTCTTAATAGGGTTTGTCTTTCTAGCAATATACGTGCTCCTCTTCCCTGCCTATTCCAGGTAGTGGAGTTGTTTCTTGTTTTGGCTTGAAACGATCTCTGCTTGATTGTGATCTCTGCTTGATTTTGAGGTAGCCGATGCCCCCAGCCTTCCCAATTTGGATGCTTGTACAAAAGAAACAGGATTTGGTAATAAGGAAGAGAAAAAGCATCCGAGGGTTGAAATAGGTAATGAGTCCCATCGCGATTGGAACAATATGCACTCCTCTGATGCAGCACAAGGTTCCTAATTGCTTTAGTTCAAAAAGCATTTGCACATGGACTAGCTACTTCCCTTCTGTTAAACTCTAAGGCATTTGCACGTCAAAGTTGTAGAGTTTCTGAATATTCACTATGGCAAAATATTTAAGAAAAAACTGTTAGAATGATGTGAAATTGTGGAATATGGCAGAATTCTTACTATTTGTCAATCATAGTACACATTCTTCCTGTTTGTCAAGCGTAAAAATCTTCCTGTTTGTCAATCATAGTACACATTGTAGTCAGTAACCTAGATTTTATGAGAAGTAAGGGTAGCCTGTTCACCAAAATTTTGGATACTATTCATAAGAAGTTAGCTTCTTGGAAGATACCCCTCTTACCTTTTGCATCTCGGGTTATTCTGGTCAAACATGTACTGCTTACTATTCCCACCTACCTGCTTTCAGTTTTCAGAGCTCCTATTTTCTTTTTGAATAAAGTTAAAGAGTATTGTGACTGACTTCTTGTGGAAAGGAGGGTCAAATTCTGGCATAGTGTGAAAGAGAAGGAGTGTATGTTGTCAACCCAAAAGTAGAGGAAGCCTAGGCCTACGAGATTTGGCATGTTTCAATCAAGCATTATTGACAAAAATAGCGTGGCGTATCATGAAAGATCCCGACTCACTTCTTGCTTCGGTGTTATTGGGTAAGTATTGCATAAGATCGAGTTTCCTTGCAACTTCTGCAGGCTCCAATGCCTGTTGGGGATGGAGGAGTATAATGTGGGGTAAAGACCTATTAAGTCAGAGGCTAAAATGGAGAATCGGTATTGGTCTAAGCAAGTCTTTAAAGATCAGTGGATCCCCAGTGCTGATAACCCATATATTGGGCGAGATTTTCAACATGTGTTCTCTGATTTTAGAGTGAAGGATTTGTTTGATCCATCCTCTAAAAAGTGGAGGGTACCTCTGATTTCAAATCTATTTCCCCAAGACATTGTAAATAGAATCTCTTCTCTGTATGTCATGGTTAACGATGCTCAAGATGAGCCACATTGGGAGCTAGCTAAGGATGGAAAGTTTTCAGTCAAAACAACATACTTTCTCAGGTTTTATAGGCAATATTCTAGGGAGCTACAAGAAAGACAGGTGCCATTTGAGGCATGGGGTAAAGTATGGGCTCTGAATTTTCCTCCAAAGTTTATGATTTTCATCTGGAAAGTAGTTCATGGCATCCTGGAGGTTAAAGATGTTTTGAGTCGAAGGGCAATGGATATCGAGCTAGTGTGCCCAATGTGCGAGACAAAGCATGAAACTCTAGAACACCTATTTTTTAATTAAGTGCCCTCTCTCCAAAAGATTGTAGAGTGCTTCCCATTTGGTTTTTGATTTTGATAGAGGTTGCCCTGTGTCGGTTACTGAATGGTTGGAAGGTTGGGTCAAAACTGCTCCAGATAAGAGGGCGATATGGCATTAAGTATGTATGCTTTGGTCTATCTGGTGTAACCGTAATGATAAGGTATTTCGAGGAGAGACAACAGAGCCTGATGTAATTCTAGCCAGATTTGCAACCTTGAGATTCAGTTTTGATCCAAAAAAGAAGAGCAAATCGAAGGCCATGATTGACTCTGGAGACATTGCGGTTAAAGAACCACATACCACGAGAAAAGCAGAAGTTTGCCACATTTTTAGCACATCCAATGGAGTAACATCCATTGCCGATGTGAAGCATTTTGTTACAGATGGGGCTTGGGACTCGAGTACGTTAAAAGGAGTCGCTGCTTAGGTGAAGATTAGTGGTCTAGATGCAGAGGAAGCTCAACAGGTGGTGGAATATAATGCGAGTTCTGCAACTTTAGTAGAAATCAGAGCAGGTATCTTGGTTTTGCAATGGGCAAGGATAAGGATTTAAAGGAGGTGTGCACCTCTATCGATAGCATAGAGTTCGTCAGAGGACTCAATAGCCCATGAATGTGTCAATTCTAGCTCAACCTGCTCTCTTGGATTTATGTCATCTATGTACTAGTTTTGATCATGTTAAAATTATGAAAGTAGATAGATCTATTGTAACCGCTGCACATAATCTTGTCAAGGCAGCTATGTACAATATGTAATGTTTTATATTTATGGGATTTTCTTTTTTGTCCAAAAAAAATTCAAACATCTACAGATGATCTTCTATGATCTAGGAAGTGGTTTAACCATCTCTACTCTTGAGAATAAAACTACTCAACTTCCTCCGGGTTTCAATCAACCTCCTCCGGGATATGGGGCCCACTACGGCCAAGGCCTCCGAGGCCGTTGAGTTCCTTCGGGATACTCTCCACCCACCTCCACAAAAGTAGGTCAAGTCAGTACACTGCGCGCTCCGGCATAATGACTATAAATAGGTCACCACACTCAATCATGAGGTACGACTATTCAAGTACTCTTGTTTACTTGAGTTCAATTATTTTCTCTCCAACAGATTCTGACTTAGGTATTGGGGGTGTTGACCGGTATCACACGGGTGTCCATAACTCAATTTTGCAAGTCATTGACTGAGCACGCCCGAAAACTATCATAAGGCCCACAAAAAAAATGAATTTTTCCTCATGTGCCACATGAGCTTCGTATGCATTTGGTGGGGATGGAGGGTGTACCAATAGTTTTTTTCGTAACGAAATCTATACGCAGCCCGACCCAACAACAATCAAGAAAGCAAAGTCAAAACTCATAAAATCATGTCAATTTCTTCGACGGCATAGAAAATTCAGAAGGAAACAAAAAAAAACCAATAGATAATTCACTCGCCATTTCTCTGCTTCTTGGGCGTGGGGATGATGGAAAGCCTCTGGTTATGCTTTTGGCTCATTTCCTTATTGACGCTGCTACCAAATCATCACCCGGCATGGGCCACGGCGAGTGAGTCGGAGACGGAGATAGTGAGTCGGGAGCTTCTGGAATCGGCGAGGGAGCCCGAGTTGTTTGAGTGGTTGAGGTGGGTTCGAAGGAGGATTCACCAGTACCCGGAGCTGGCGTTCGAGGAGCACAACACGAGTCGACTCATACGATCCGAACTCGACTCTCTCGGAATCGACTACTCGTGGCCGTTTGCCGAGACTGGGGTCGTGGCCTCAATTGGGTCTGGGGACAAGCCCTGGATTGCTCTCAGAGCTGATATGGACGCCCTCCCCATTCAGGTCTATCTCTCTCTAAAAATTATGCTTCAAACTTGAAGGAGCTGAATTCTATAAAGTCTATCAAATACCAGTTTAATCAGTTTTCAGATTCTTTTTGGACCTGACACCTCGATAACCAAGGCATTCACTTTTTTTAGAGCTCGTGACAACATCAAATAAGGCTTGATTCTCCAATGGATTTTATAAAGATGTAATAAAATTAAGTGCTTGATTTTATCTATTCGTGAAAAGATTTGATAAAATCTAATATTTTTTAATGTATAAATGTGAGATTCTATGAATTTTTTCACGAATGAATAAAACTATTAAATTTTCAAAAAATTCATTGGAGAACAACCCACAAGCCAAAAGTTACATTCATCGAATATCATTTGATGTGATTTCAGGCCGCATTAATTTTGAGATAATTAGGGTAAATGAGTTTCTATCCAATATTGCGACCTTTCGTTGTCAAGATTACCTTTTGTTTGATCAAAGTTGTTTTTGGCGTGGTGGATGTTCTCGATAGTAGTAGTACCCATGTAATTCCCAATCTATGGGGTAACTGGTATGGTAAGGACCGTAAGGTTGGGAGGACTGGTGACAAACCTAATCTTGGACGAGTTTAAAAAAAATGAAGGGTACCAATTATTGAGGTAGACCCGAGAAAGGCCTGAAAGCTGGTTGAACTGGACCTTCCAGTCCATCAAATGGACTGTATTAGTTGACATTGTATGCGCTTAAATTTTTGTGCAAATAAGTCTTCAATCTTTCAAATTTACATATGAACTTCTATTCTCATTTTTTTGCGAAAAGGTTATTCTAGTCAACACACCTCTCAGAAACACCGTATATTTTATCCCATCAATTCTCGTGTCCTTGGACATGGAAACACTTTGACATATAACCTTCTTCGACATCTCTAATTTAGTCCATGTACCAATTTTTCTGAAGTGATGCTTTTGAATATGAATGCAAAAAAGGTATATTTCGAAATCTAGCTACCAGTCTTCATTTCTAAAACATCATTTACTTGTTAAGGAATTGGTAGAGTGGGAGTACAAGAGCAAGGTTGATGGCAAAATGCATGCTTGCGGCCATGATGTTCATGTAACTATGCTGCTTGGGGCAGCCAAGTTGCTTCAGGAGAGAAAGGATAAACTAAAGGTAAATAAATAATCACGTGATCATTCAAAATTACCCTAGGACGACGAGTCTTTTATTTTCCTATATGTAATTCAGTAATTCTACAGACCAGAGACCAACTCATGATTTTTCACAGAACACTCGTATCACTAGCTGTGGATCAACAGGTCACGGCTACTAGTGTTCCGGGTGTTATGTACTACTAATATTTTGATTGACTCTGAAACCAACACAGAATCTGGCACAGAGCACTCAGATTACTCGTTGTTGGGCAGCAGCTGCCAGTGTCCGGGAATCATGTGCCAACTTTGTGGTTGGTTTCCGTGTACATATTATGTAAACTGATCTCGACACAATGTTTTCGAAGGGCACTGTCAAGCTCATTTTCCAACCAGCAGAGGAGGGTCGTGGTGGCGCTTACCATATGTTGAAAGAAGGTGCTCTAGAGGGGATTGAAGCCATTTTTGGATTACATGTTTTGCCTCAATTACCCACGGGTAGCATTGGTTCTAGACCTGGTCCGATGATGGCTGGCTCAGGCAGGTTCACTGCTGTGATTCAAGGGAAAGGTGGACATGCAGCCAGCCCACACAAAACGAGAGACCCGGTTCTTGCTGCATCATTGTCAATTCTTGCACTCCAACAGATTGTTTCCCGTGAAACGGATCCCCTTGAGGCTAGGGTAATTTTCCTTACAAAAATTCTAGAAATCTCATGAAATAGAAACTTGGATAAGTACATAGGAAATGCAATTTTTGCTCAGATTCATCCCATTGTATAGCGTTTGCTGTGTGCCACGCTTACTTTTTCTGCATATTTCTTTGCCACAGTTATCTACCTAGCATCTTTGTTTATTACTATTAGGAAAGAAACAAAAGTACAGGACTATCATTTTTCAATGGTTCTGTTAGCAAGAAACTTGTAGGAATGTCGTTGAAAACTTTTCCACACAGAATAGTTTCTTCTCAGAACTTGATCCATAAAAGGCACAAGATTTTACAAGAATATATTTTGTCAATCAGTACACAAGTAAACAACCGTAGTTTAGTTCTGTTATAAGGGATAAGAAGTTTCTTTTCCTTCTGCTCAATTTAAGTTTCTTTTCCTGGGAACAACTTTCCCACTCCCACCCGTGGAATTCCACAGAGCCTAAGATCATTGTTGCACATAACCGAGTTTTTGTGCTCCAGTTGTGTCCATCTAGAAGCCTTTGTTGAAAGTCTTATGCAATCTTGATTGTTCATGTCCAATTCTACAGGTAGTCTCAATTGGGTTCATCGAGGGTGGCCAAGCAGGAAATGTAATCCCCCAGACTGTGAGATTCGGTGGCACTTTCCGAAGCATGACTTCTGAAGGAATGTCATATCTTCAGCAAAGGATCAAAGAGGTACTTAGTAATGTATTTGGGAAGAACTCGCCAGGAAATGGATTTAAACTTGTAATCCTTAATATGAAATTTGTATTTTCTAACTTAAAGGGTGTCTACTACACCTGCCATGCATAATATAGAAATTATGTGCATCGCTTGTGAGAAATTGGAGTTAGAAAATATGCTTGCCATATCAGAAGGGGTGCTTTAGAGGTTCTTCTGATACGCGTGGTGCGGTCCATGGTTGCCACTAAAGCATGGTATTCTAACCCTATTTTCAAGAAGAAAAAAAGGAGGAATTAATTTTCTTTTACTAGCCGCGATTTGTCTGAAATAGGTTTGATTGACTATACAGCTATACCTACTTTTGAAGGTGGGGTTCCTTATTTGTTGAACTAAACATGTCTGACTCAAATACCATACCCTTATCGGAGTGTCAACTGTCCAACAAGAGTACTTTACACAGTTGAAGGAGCCATGCATATCATATGTATGGATAACACACGTCTCGAATTTCCAAGATTCGATATCATTGGGCTGCATTTTGATTTTGGAAATGTGGTGCAACAGAAAAGGAAGGGAAAAGTAAGGTTTAACTTTTGAAATGCTTGAATACCCAAACACAATATTCACTACCCCTCTGTCCCCAAATGATAGTCCTTTGGGAAAAGCGACAAAAAGTTAAAAATAATACTACATTTTTTTTAAGAAAAAGCTCAAACTTTTTTCATGTATTAAAAGAGCTCATTGATATCTATTAAATTGCTAAAAAACATTTGAATTTTTCTTGGAAAAATGCATTATTTTTAATTTCTATAACGATATTGCCAAGCTTTTCATAACTGTATGTAATATACAGGTCATAGAGATTCAAGCGTCTGTGCATCAGTGTTCTGCTGTGGTGGACTTCATGGAAGAGAAACTAAGGCCTTATCCAGCAACCGTTAACGACAAAGCAATGTACAGACACGCTAAGACGGTTGGAGAAACCTTGCTTGGGGAATCAAACGTGCACCTTACTCCCATGACTATGGCAGCAGAGGACTTCAGCTTCTATTCGCAGAAAATGGCAGCTGTGTTTTTCATGATAGGGGTCATGAATGAAACTATAAAATCAGATCGAGATTTGCATTCCCCGTACTTTATTGCTGATGAGGAAGTTCTTCCCATTGGAGCAGCTCTCCATGCTTCAATTGCCATCTCTTACTTGGATGACCGCGTCCAGACTCAATAGATACTTTGACTGTGGTGTCCTCAATCTGGAAGCAAAAACTGGGTTGGTGAGAAGCTTTTCCATTACGGTAATTTTATAATTCTTTGTAGTCTGTTTCATTGTTCAGCATCCATACTCAAGAAGGGATAATGGTTACAAGACTAAGCATACAATGAGTTAATTTCAATGATGTTTGTATATATTACTAGGATGGGGTTCGCCATTCGGACAAGCAAGATCCTTTAGCAAATAAAACCAAATCACCAGACTCGTTTGACCTGTGTGGCCCGGCTTAGTATTAAATTTGACAGGTCTAGTAGCAAATTCTCGGTTATTGTGTTTAATGAAGAGCACAACCATGCCCTTGCAATACCGGAGTGGACTCAAATGTTGCGATCTCGCAGAAAAATATCTGCTGTACAAGCAATTGAAGTAGAATTGGCTGAACAATCTGGATTTCTTTAGGTACCAATACAAGCGCATGGGCAGACAAGCTGGTGGAAGGGATTCTCTTGGGTATCCAGAAGTCGATCAGAAATTTACCACCGATCCAGGAGGAAAAAAGCTAGTAGTATTTTGAACTGATTCCAAGAAAGATACCATGGAGAAATCCAATTCGATTGCGAGGAGCAAAATAACTATATACAGCGCTGATGCTCAAACGATATTCGACCATGATCAATTTGGTGATGCTATTAGCTTGACATTACCTACAAGAGAATTAGAAAGAATGGCCATTTAGCTTTGTTTGTTGGATTTCATCATCATTTTTACTAAAAGGCAAAAGAATAGTTCACTTTTGTGCTCACCGCGTGGCTGCGTGTTGGATTTAATCATCATTGAGACACCAGTACCTTTGACGCGGCACTGATGTATGATGACACTACGCACGGATTCGTTTCAATGGTTGTTTGAAACTTTTTTTTTGGAGGCAATGTCCAAAAAGGCTCCACAAACCATCTTTACTGATCCAGATGCTGCAATCGATAAGGCCATTCCTTATCGATTGTTCAAGCGTGAGGGTATCGATTGTTCAAGCGTGAGGGAGCAGTATAAGGGTTATTTTGTCAAGGGTTTATGGAAGACATTATGGAGGAAGAAGAGTTTTTAGTAGCATGGGAGGTGAATATGATGTACAAGAGGTTGAGACGAACTTTTTATGGAATAGAAAATTTTGATTGGCCGTGTGATAGGCAGGACTTTCAATTTTGGGCCTTATATTATACTTTTATGATTCTTTTTGTCAATCCGAACAATGACATAAACATTATAGTCAAGTTCAATAAATATTAACAGAAAAGAACAAAAAAAATCGGTGGCAAAAAGACTGCCAAAAAATTAGGTTGGACGGGTCCTTATTTTTTCACAGTAAGGAGAGGAAGAAGAAGAAACCAGGTAAGTAGGAAATGTAAAATGGTTAAAAGTGTAAATCCCAAAAATTATGTAGGATGAGAAAATGTAGAATAAGGGGGTGTTCCAATAAGTTACACTCTATTTTTTGGGTTTTCACGGCTTTTTATGTGATATATTATGAGAGAGTGACTATCTCAGTTTTAGAAATGAGCTGATTTTTTGGCTTTTTTGAGTTATTGGAATAAGCTCTAAGGAGGTGTGCCACTAACTTGATTTGTTTGACTTTTTTATGTGAGAGCTCGTAATACATGTTGGCTTTTGTGATTTCTTATGTGATGTATTGTGATGGGATGACCTGTCTCAAAAAGCGCAATAAAATACGGAGTAATTTTTTACTTTTTGAGTTAGTAGAACGGAGCCTAAGTCTATACGGTTAAAAGTGTAACTTCTATACTATCACATCACATGTGCAATTATGAGTTTGCCCCATGTGTATAAACAAAAACCTTTATTTGCACGGTACTTAATTGCTAATAGCAGTACTTTCTTTGGTTTTAACCTTGCTTGCGCCCATTAGCATAATCGTATAAGTAATAGTGACAAAAACCTTAGGTTATAAAGTTTCAGGAGTACCATTTCAAATAAATAAAAAAGTTCTACAAATAAAGTGTCCAAAATTTTGGATCATCTGCACCTTGTTTGGATGAGTTTTTGAGAACCGGTCTTGAAAACCCAAAATCTGGTGGTTTTCAAAAGTGTGCATTAATGTGCTTTTCTGCCTTGTTTGGTGGTGTTTAAGAACCGGTCTTGAAAACCCCTTTTGAAATTGAACAAGGGAGGATTTTCAAAACCCGGTTTGAATTGATGATCACTAATCACTATCATCTATATCTATCACAAGGACGGAGAGAGACACAGGAAAGTTAGAGATGGACGGAATCTTAACCATGGTTAGCTTGATTATTATCGTAAATGTAAAGGACCCGCTATTTATTGAATAAGATAAGCTGTCGGCTTGTTAATAGGTGACTGTACAATATTGGCATTAACGGAAACTACGTGAAGAATTTTCTCTCTCTCCGCAAATAATACTATTTCGGAAAATTATCTGTAGGTCACATTTTAGAAACTTAATTCCCACTAGGTCAAGGGTTGAATCTTAATTACCACTAGATTAAGTTTTTTTCTTTTTAAAATATAAAAAACCAAAACAACCACCACGCGCATTAATCTTTAGGACAACTTTTTTGAGGGTTTAGGATCATAGGGTTTTAGCAGTTTAGACACTTTCATAGGATTTTAGGGGTTTAGGCACTTTTATACGGTTAGGGGTTTAGACACTTTGAAAGAAAAAAAACACTTGATCCGGTGGGAATTACTTTCTCAAAAGTGAATTTAATGGTAATTGTCCCATAGTAATAGTGACCAAAACTTAGGTTTTGAAGTTCTACAAATCATTTCTCAAAAAAAAAAAAAAAAAAGTTCTACAAGTTTCAAAACTCTAGCCGTTACTAATATTTTTCTTCTTCTATTTCCTTCCCTTTGGGTTTCAATAAACTTACACGGCGGCGCGAGGGGAGGCTACAGTACTATTTCCCTTTCACTTTTTTCCCCCCTCTTGTCACTCTAGATCAATATATGATTTGTGAGAGTTATGTATCTCACTTTTGCAAGATTAGTTAGTTTCGTCTACAGATTGGGTTCGTGGACATGATGGCTTCACAATAATATTCGTGCTAACACTGCTTTAACTCTATATGATATCTTTGGCGGGGCAACTAGTGGTGCAGTGGCAGAGCCACATGGGGACCAGTGTGGGCATAGGCCCACACTGGATTTTTAGGAGGAATTTTTTTTTTTGTAGAAAAATATAAATTGGTTGGTCACATTTTTTATACTTACAAAAAATTAATTAGTGCTCTTAGGGAGTCATTACTTGGTGTTATAAAGTAATTTTTCTGCGCATATTTATGTGAGACTCAAGACTAAATATATGTGATGAAGGCCCATAAAAAAAGTGATGGAGAAGAGAGTTATGACATCACATGGCGATGCCCCAGAGCCATTGAATAACTAATTACTCACAAACAAGTCTCAATTCACTGAATTTTTATCTCGAAATTACATGTTTACGGACCCCAGACCTCTCCTTTGGAAGCCAAGGAGTACAACCAAATAGGCTAGTAGGCACATCTGTCCATAAAATGTAAGTCAAGCGAGACTCATTTCAAATGAATATTAAGACATGTTAGAAATTCTTTAAGAAGAGTTTTTTTTTTCACAACAAAAGTACTGGCGTTTATGAATTGTGTCATCACTGACCCAATGTTCTGGCTACGCCACTGTCGTGCTGGCTTGAAAGATCTGTAGTTTGGGGAGTGAGTTCATTGGTGCGTTTACTACTTAGTTGAAGTCCATCTAATTGTATTAGTACTTGTTGTCTTTTGTCTTTAGCTAGCTCTATTCCGTATTGAGGCTGCGAATTCTAAATCTGAATTTTCGACAGATCTATATGCGTAAATCTCAATGTCTGGGCTGAGATGAAAGAAATTGAGTGACGTTTTTGTCTCATTTTGCATTAGTTAAGTTTCCCGTTATTAATATATAATCTTCTTCATTTTGTAAAAAAATAAAGTTCTACAAGTACCATGTCAAATAATTCAAAAAAAAAAAGTAATTGATTTTCACATTTCATTTTTTATAACCACATTCCGTTTAGTAGTTTTTTTTTTCTTTTTGAAAAGCAACAAGATATTTTATTAATCAATTGTAAGAATTACAACGATTAACGGGAAAGGAATGAAAAGACATCACAACAAGAGACTAAAATCACAACTAGGTAGTCATCTTAGCACCTCCATAATCATATGACACATCCGAACCACATTCCATTTAACCTTATGATGCGAATTTATAAAATTAACCTTCCATTCGTAGACTCTTTTACAACTGGAAAAACAAGCATTATAAATTCACATTAAAAAAAAAAGACGCAAAAAACAAAAAAAAAAGGAGCTCGCCTATAAAATCACTACCAAAAAGAAAGTTCCACAAATAAATTTTGGATCATATCTGTGTAGTCTGTAACGATGATCATGAGTATCATCATCTATGTTTTGTTTCTCACATTTTTACACCAACACACACAGTTAGTATCATGGGCTTTGGAGACAGAGACGACGATGACTCGGGAGCTGCTGGAATCGGCTCGAGAGGCCGAGTTCTACGAGTGGGTCAGAGGGGTGCGAAGGAGAATCCACCAGTACCCAGAGCTGGGATTCGAGGAGCACAGGACGAGTCAACTCATCCGGTCCGAGCTCGACTCGCTCGGCGTGGAATACTCATGGCCGGTGGCCAAGACTGGGGTCGTCGCTTCGATTGGGTCAGGGAATCAACCCTTCTTCGCCCTCCGTGCTGACATGGACGCCCTCCCTCTTCAGGTTCCTCTCTCTCTCTCTCTCGGCATCTCTGTATAGGACTGCAAACGAGCCGAATTGAGTTTTACTATGTTCAAGCTTGTTAATTATGTTTTTAACGAGCTCAAGCTCAGCGAAAACTTAACGAGCTGAACTAAGCCTAGACTTGATACGAGCTCGAGCTTGTTCACGAGCCGAGCCAACGAAAATATATATAAATGTACTCACATGACAACAAAAAAAGTTTTACTTCGAAAACTTAACGAGCTGAACTAGCCTAGGCTTGATACGAGCTCGAGCTTGTTCACGAGCCGAGCCAACGAAAATATATATAAATGTACTCACATGACAACAAAGAAAGTTTTACTTGTGCATGACCCAATAAAAACTTAACACATCGAGTACGAGCTCTTTTCGAGCCGAACCGAACTGAGCTCACGAACGGCTTGGTTCATTTGCAAACCTATCTCTATATATAAGTACTTCCTTCCGTTCAAATTTGTTTTTCCATTTCACATGACAATTTTATTAAACTTTCCAAATAAGTCCAAATTAGACTTGTCACTACAATCTTGAAACAAGGGTAAAAGCAAAATAAAAAAAAAAATTATAGATTGATACTTTGATGTACGAGTGTGTATGATAAATATAGTAGGACACTTACACAATTATGTGAAATAGATAAGATTTTTGAAGAATGTTTTAGTTTTTAGCGGGGGCATGTGACCCTACGGGCCCATTTAAATCCGTCCCCCGATGCGTGGTAAGATTTTTTGCGAGATAGATTTAGAAAAGAAAAACCTTACGGAATCATAGGGGTAGCATCTATAGATTAAGGTGGTGTAGACATGTCTGTTGTAGATTAGTTGATTCGGTTGGGAGGAGGGATGTGGTTACGATAGGTGGTAGCATTACAGGGAGGGTAACACCAAAATTGAACTTAGAGATGGTAGTTCGAAATGATTTAGATTTTGTGGATATAAAGGACACGATGCCCTCGATAGAGCTCAATGGATAAAATAGTTTCATATAGTTGATCTCAATTGATCGAGACTTGGTACCAAAAAAAACAATATTGATTTGGTTGGTTTTATAAAAGCTATTCTCCGCCAATTCACTTTTTGATTCATCTTTCCCCATGAATGCAATTTCTCACCTAGTTCTGTACTTCTGTTGTTTAACTCTCATCTTTGATCAAAAGGGCATCTCCAACGCAAATTGGTATTTGCCTGGTCACAGTACATAAATTAAATTTTATTTTGCCTTGTCATTTATTTCTATATATGTTGCAGAATCTACTAGTCATTTTGTTTGGCCAAAGTACATACCTCAACATGTGGTTGGTGAGGTAGAAGATGATGTGACACTCTCCTCTTGGCTTTTAATGACCGGCTATATTAAGCCAATCAGTTAAAGCAAATATTCGTAGCTTACCTTTCTTAAGGCGTAAAATTGTAATCGTACTAGCTAAAATGGATCGAAAGGGTCAATTGGCCTTATTGGTAAACTGTTGATGAAAGCTATAACTTCCCGTTAAAATAAAATATTATCTGTTATACTTCTTCAATTATTTACTCAAATATAATCTTATGATATTTGTATTTTAATTTTATAGAGAGTGAAATCATGAGGGAAATTTCTTCACAAGATTTGTTTTTGTGCACACTCCGAATTAACCTGGGTCCATTTTTGGGCACATTTCTTCACAAGATTTGTTTCTCCACATTGTCAGCCTTATATGTTGCAGACTGGTATGGCATGTGATGATCGGTTAGAGTGCTTAATGGTTCTCACTTCTCAATAATCCTGACACTTCAAATCGCACATTCTTAGGCTCCACTCCATAACCTTACTGTCTAGCGAGCCGAACTCATACAAGTAAAGTACTCAACCAACTCCTAGCAAGCTCATTCAATCAATTACTTAATAGAGGTGTCCTTCATTAGATTGAGCGAGGCCCGGCTCCTTTGCCTCTTGGCGAGCAAGCTTTGTAGGCTCCATGTTGTTCCCCGGGTATATTATGATGATTGTGAGCCTAGCTCAGTTGGGGACTTGTAGCTCATCCAAACCTGGACTTGACACTCAAGTCTTAACACATTGGTTACTGGCGTATGTACAAGAGGATGAGCTAACATTAGGTAAACCAAGCCTTACTTGAAGGGAAAATGGTTTGGTACTCTCTGGATCAGTCAGCTTGTCTTTGCTAGAGCAATCTCCACAATCCACCCCCAGGCCCCCTGTTTCATCTATCTCCTAGAAAGCCGCTGTCTTTGGTGGCCTCAAAGCTCCACAAGCTCGTAGAGAGCTACTGGTGACAACTCGAATAGTATGTTAGATTGGGAAGAGGGTCTAGGTACTTCGTTCGCTGACCTAAGGAGACATTTAGTTTGTACACTACGTTGGGGGCTTTGTCTTGGAGGTTGGTTTCGCTCTGAGGAACGGTGAGCTCCACCTTGAGTGGTTGTAGAGGGAGGGGTCATTACTAATAGCTAACACTTCAGAGGACGTGTCATGCCTATCACCATGTCATCCTCCATTCTCTGTCACGATTGAGCAGGCAACAAACTTCGGGAAGGTGAGTTGGCTTTTCCCACCTCCAGGGCTCATATACAAGAATGAGTCGACATTCGATGACTCTGAAAAACTAGAACAGTATTCCATGGTTCATTCCCTGTTACTCCAACCTCTCTCTCCGGCTGCCCTGTACCTACGCAGCACGGATATGGACACAGGATGTGGATATGACATGACACGACATGGACGTGCGCGAACGCATCATTTCTTCAAAACCAGGACACAAACTTTTATGGACAATGTTGAATAATATTTTGGTATTATAGGTGTATCTTTATATTTGAAAGAATGATAAAAAAACGTCCAGTATCTATCAAATCAAGATAAAAACCACAAACAGAATCAATAGTAGAAAGATACAAATCACTATAGAAGTGTTCATGGACTAAACAGCCATGGAAATTTTGAGTCTGGCCCAGTTTTAAAATTTGCATTTCAACCTCCTAAAGAGGTCTTAATGTGTCCCAAGAGTGTCCCCTACGTTGTCCTAGTGTCTACAATGTTTTCGAGTATAAAAAACTATGATTAAAAAAATTAGACACGTATTCAGGTGGATTCGACATGCATCTGGATTGTGTCGTGTCCGGTATTTGTAGGACACAGATCCATGAGGGAGGGAGTCGTGTCCGTGCTTCTTGCCCTGAACTCTCACTTCCTCCACCTCTTGCGGAAGACCAGCTCACCACCTCTTCCAGCTCTACGAGCCATATCTATAGCTATAGAGGTGGCTATAACCATATAACCAATCCTATTTTGAATTCATTGCTTTGGACTCAAACCCCTATATATATGTTAGGGTTTTACTCTGTAGATATTAGATAATGTGCTTGCCTTTGAAGTTGCTAACTTTTCATGATTGGTGATCTTCCACGAAACCAACACTACCATATGGAAGGAACTTGTAGATTGGGATTACAAAAGCAAGATTGACGGCAAGATGCACGCCTGTGGTCACGACTCTCATGTAGCAATGCTGCTTGGAGCAGCAAAATTACTACAAGCAAGGAAGGACAAATTGAAGGTAACTTGAAAATTGAAGAATTCAGATATATGAAACAATGGACCTTGTATATTTTGTACCTCTTTGTTAAGCTATGATGTTCTAACATGCACTTGTAGGGAACAGTGAAGCTAGTTTTCCAGCCAGGAGAAGAGGGTTATGCTGGCGCTTATCACATGTTACAAGATAGTGCTCTGGATAATATAGAAGCCATCTTTGGTTTGCATGTTTATCCATCGATCTCCTCTGGTGCAATTGCTTCAAGGCCCGGTCCAATTCTTGCTGGTGCTGGACTTTTTTCTGCCACCATTGACGGGAAGGGTGGGCATGCAGCAAGCCCCCATACAACTAGAGACCCAGTTCTCGCAGCATCATTGGCTATCATTGCTCTCCAGCAGATAGTATCGCGTGAGATAGACCCTCTAGAGGCCGGAGTAAATACTTTTTCCTTGGCTTGATTTCAAGTACTTCTAAAATTGCAATGTTTTTATGTTGCTAGAATTACAAAGAATGAGTACAAACCAAGTCCGGAAACCTGCAATATGAAACTTTAATCTACTACAGCTTTATATTGTGGGAATTGGTAAGGAAGGAAAGGATCACGTTTTATCACCAAATCTCTCCATTTTTTTGTGACAAAAGGTGAAATAATGGATCATTAAAAAGCCGCCATACGCATTCGTTTCTCATCTCTTTTACTCGTTAATAAGTGATAGGATCCTCATTTCTCTTCCATTCTCATGTATAGCAAGTGTAGCTTAAACATGAAGCCACTATGGGATAAGCTTGATACACCAAATCCAAATCCCATTCGGAGTTCAAGTTAAATTTGGTTCCATTTGAAAATGAAATGGATCAATTCTTTGTTGCCAGTTTATCCTAATAAGAATTCGGTTCTTTTTCCGTCAAATCAATGAAAATTTGTAGATGTCCATGCACTGTTTGTGCATACGCATGCACTTGTTTTGCAAATCACATGATACAGAAATCTTTAAGGGATGCTAATACTTTGTCATGGAATCATAAGCCCTACAAATTATCAAGGATAGTTTATAAAACACATGACACGGTCCTATATATGTTTCGTTGTTCAACCCACTGAAAGCAACGGAGATGATTTCTTCTACTTGTAGGTGGTGACAGTTGGTTATATAGAAGGCGGCCAAGCAGGAAATGTTATTCCAGAGATTGTTAAGTTTGGTGGAACTTATAGAAGCTTGGCATCTCAAGGTCTCTACCACATCCAGGACAGAATAAAAGAGGTAAATGCGTTCAGGTTTTGCATTCCTATCACAGATCGGAATTTAGACTTTCCATAGTGTTACCAATATACGCTCCTAGCTGTGCAGTTTAAATTTTGGGATTCACGTTCTCAAATATGGTATATCTCCATTCAGGAAGGTGAATTTACGGATCCAAAGTGGTCCTCGAAATTTGTTCATAGTTTTTCCCTTGAACATTTTGAGAAAACAAATCAAATAGGTCTCAAGAATCTAGAGTGGAGCTTTGAAAGACAAAAAACAGCAGTGGGCAGTAATACTCCTAGATATGGTTTTTGCGTGAATGCTTGTGAAAAAAGAAATTACTTTCTAATGGACGTTCTAATCGTGTAATCCATGATGCCTATCCGTATCATACGACAACATAGGGCATATTGAATACCATGTTCCTTGCTGGGACCAAATATTTTGATTCCAATAATTTTGCTCCTTGCTGGGATCAAAATTTGGCTTCGATATATAATCTGGGTCAGTTGGGAAACAAAAGCTTTTCAGAATTGTATCTAGAACAATAGAGAAATGTTATACAAATTTGGAAATGTATGTAGTTGTCATTGTTGGAATTTTCAAATAGGTGTTTGAAACAAACTCAATATTTAGGACTTTTCATAGTGTCTCACCGTCTGCATTTTGGTAGAAACATTTTGATTTCGGGTTCCACTCATGTTGCGTTACAGTTGCCTAGGAAATAAAAATATTTCAGCTGTTTCAATGGAAGCAAACGAAATTATGTTTCGACCAATCTGCCTTCCATAAAACGTAAGTTCTTGCAGGTTATAGAGATGCAAGCCAGTGTTCACAGGTGCAATGCCACAGTAGATTTCAAGGAGGAGACACCTCTGCCTTACCCAGTATTAGTTAACGACGAAGCATTGTATGAACACGCCAAGAGAGTTGGAGAAGTACTACTTGGGGAAGAGAATGTGCAGCTTCTTCCGGTGACCATGGGCGCGGAAGATTTCAGCTTCTATTCCCAGAAGATGCCGGCTGTAATGTTCACAGTCGGCACGAAGAATGAGACGCTTAAATCGGATCGCCCGCTGCACTCTTCTCACTTTGTGATTGATGAGGGGGCTCTTCCTATAGGTTCAGCTTTTCATGCTGCTGTAGCTATATCTTACTTGGATAGGCATGATTAGATTCATTCGGCCCTAGCATTGTCTTTTTGTTGTTTGGGACTGAAGAAAAATGATATGTGGTGAAGGATCTACTGCTATTTGGTGAAGTAAATTGAAGTTACAGTTTTTCATTTCTCTTGCCAATTACTGGAGAACCTTTTGAGTTTCGAATTTTGATCCATTCAAATATTCAATCATGTTTCCTGAAATTGAGAGTTGAGTTTCAATTTCAACGCAATTTTTATCTCAAGCAAAATTCTCTTCTACTCCCTCCGTCCCTTTTTAAGTTTGTAGATATCATCATTACACCTTTAACATCAGTTCTTTTCCGACTTGTATCTCCACTTTCCAAAATTATTTTCCATTTTTACCAATTAACTTTTCAAAATGGACACTTATTAAAAAACAGTCCAAATGGAATACCACACTTATTTGGGGATGGTGGGAGTAGTAAACTGCTTTTAGAAAGTTCAAGTAGAAGCTGTATTTTTCCCAGTTCAAGTAATGAACTCGCCCGCCATCACCCATAACCACAAGGATGGGCTGATGATGGTGTGCCAGACAGAAGATGCACCTTTAGTGCATACGAATCCCATTAATTCAGCGATTTACGCAATTAGCGAGTTACGGAACCTAAATTTTGCCATATTTAAACAAAGAACAAGAGACAGCGAGTGAGAGCAAGAGAGACAGAGAGCTAAGTGAGAGCGAGCGAGAGAGTTCATCATTAACATTTCTGAATACATAGGTAAAATGTGGTTGACATTCCTCTTTGCTCCATAAACTACAACCCCACCTTCCACTCTCCTCACTGGAAACACAATAACATGCTAACGTGTTCCCCTTTTTTCCTTTCCTCTCCCCCACTCCCACACAATAGATTAACATTTCAAAAAGGAAAAAAAAAAAACAAGGAAAAAAATAAAAAAGAGTCAGCAGAAAGGGGATGGCTACAAGTAACAGACAATAACCAACCCAAACACTAGGGTTTACCATTCGGTTTCGGTGAATTCAGCTCAAACTGGCGATGATAAGGAGAAGCATGCGAACCATTTGGTATAGAAAGACTCCTCGGGTGCTGCTGCCCATTCCTAGAAAAGGATCCAGCCTGATTTCTCAGCCCATTCCGGGCATTTGGGCTCGACCCGACCCGGTCTGATTGCATGGTCTGGAAGTAATACGATGAGCTGGCCATGTCCTTGAGGCCTGGGAGTGGCTTCAGGTCTTCCACAACTTCGCTCATGAGAGGCCGGGCTTTTGGGTCCCGGTTAAGGCAGCGGGATGCCAGTTGTGCGGCTTTCTGGGCACCTTTTATGGAGAAGTGGCCTTCGAGGCGGGGGTCTATTAGCTTGTAGAACTTTCTTCTCTCTCCTAGATGTGGCCTTGCCCACTCCACTAGGTTGTGCTCCCCATTCGGGCGGTTTTTGTCCATGGATCTTCTACCGCTTAGCATTTCGAGCAAGACAACACCAAAGCTGTATACATCGCTCCTTGATGTGAGGTGGCCTGAGACAAGAAGAAGAGTAAGTCGCCAGAAAGAGAGCGAAATCACAAGCCATTGGTTCACGATATTCAATATTTCAACACCTGGTTAATAGAGAGATTAAATGTTATCCGACTCAACACAAATACTGATGCACAAACCCTAATAACACACAACTTGAATAAGAACTTCTGATTTCCTTTTCCTCTTTCTAATGCCCATCCATTATGGTTTGGAGTCGTCCTAGGACAATCATATAGAATGTCCAAAAATTAAACAAACATTGTTGTCAATTCTATAAACTTCTAAAATGATAATTACCCAATAAAAAAACTTCTAAAATGACAACATTGCTGTCCACTTGCCACGACATACTTCAAAATATTAAAGTTAGCAGGAGTATGGAAAAATTCGTTGTCATTATAGGAGGAATGCAACCAATTTGGATTTGGGTTTCCGTCATTGCTTTGTGTTCAAAACTTTTCTTTAATGGAAGTCCACTAATAACAAATACCCAAGATAGCAGTAGCCAGTAGCACAACTAGCGTGGGCAAGACACGGACCAAGCCACTAAATCAAGGCTGTCATCCAATGGAAACAGAACAAAAAATAACAAAAGGATAGGCAAAAAAGAAGTATAATCGCTTGTCTTGACACTGACAAGTAGTATATTACACCCTACATCACAGAGCACACAGTTTTGACAAAGAAAATTTCCCCTGAATATTCCATACGTTTGAAATGACAAGGAGAATCCATAGGAGGCAGATGACAAGAATACAGGTAGTAGACGCTAGAGAAGAGCCTTCTTTATGCATACCAAGAGTGCATGCCGAAGGAATCAACAGTCATCAACGAGCTATTACACTTACCTGTCATCACATATTCAGGAGCTGCGTAACCATATGTACCCATCACACGAGTTGAGACATGGGTCTTATCTCCCTCAGGACCATCCTTAGCAAGTCCGAAATCAGAAAGTTTGGCATTGTATTCCTGGAATGACACTTCATTAGAAAACGAATAAATCAGAGAGAAAAGTCAATCTTTCTAGAGTACGTACTGCATCTAGTAGGATGTTAGAAGTTTTGAAATCTCGATAAATAACCGGTCTTTGGGCTTCCTCATGAAGAAAAGCAAGGCCCCTTGCAGCACCGAGAGCAATTCTCATCCTGATTGACCATGGAAGAGGCAGCGACCCTGCACATGATGGTTATAAGGAGAAAATTAGCAATGGTTCTATAATTCAAAACTTTGATCCGAATTGATCAAGGATAAATCGATACGTAGACAAAATTGCACAGTTTCAAGCCCATGCCATGTTTACAAATACACATAACAATTACTTTCCCTACATAAAGGCATTGCAGAAAGAAACCGTAAAAATACTAAAGCGCATGCATATAATTGGCCCTGAGGTGGCTAGAGTTGTGCCTTTTTAAGAAAAGATAGTAGGTGTTGACCATCGTTGGTGAGGAGACTGCGGCTCACTGGGAATCATGATATGTACTAAGATGACACAAGAGCACCGGATGTGGCGGAGGGAGCTAAGGCAGCCTGGGAGTGAGATACTGTGGCAGTGTACGGAGGTAGAGACATCCTTTTCTAAAAGAGTAGGACCTTGGGGCCAGAAAATCCTTGGGAGTTAGTATCATGAGATAGTTGATCATGCATCACTTGACTTGGTCAAGATCTGGTTATATCTTTTCGCAGAGGCCTCTTCCTCTCCTGCGTAATGCAAACTTGAGACACCCCAAAAGGGGAATGACCAAGCAGGTTTGATGATCCCTCAACTCTACCCACCAACTTACAAGTGCCTAGTTATATCGTGAGGGTCATGAATTGCTCAAACAATCTAACAACTGACACACTAATTGTGGGATCCCTCGGCCAATGGGAAAAAAAACAATTATTTCATTTCAACTGACACGGCCACAACATTGATGTTTTCCTGATTATAAGCAATGAAAATTTGTGGTCCGGAAATTCGGTCACTTAAATAAGAAAATTTGGGTAGAAAATAACAAGAAAAAGCAATCATACAAAACACAAAGGCAATTACATACTCCTAAAAAGGTGGTTCTCCAAGCTTCCTCGAGGCATAAACTCATACACTAGTAGCCGTTGATCATCTTCAATGCAGTAACCAATCAATTTCACCAAATTAGGATGAATGAGGTCACCAAGAAAACTTACTTCAGCCTGCCAAATGGTATGATACTTGATAACAGCGAACGACAAAAAGTGACATTAAAAAAAAACAGCTAAGGAATAGGGGGGAAGCATTAGGGAAAAAACAAACCAGCCATTCTTTGTGACCCTGAAGCCCATCATGGTTTAGAGTCTTTACAGCAACGGTAAGTCCTGTGCCAGGTTTCACTGGTGCAGTTCCATTCTCTTCTATCCAACCCTTGAATACACAACCGAAACCACCTTCACCAAGAAGACTCTCCGGTCTGAAGTTTCTCGTTGCCCATTTAAGATCGTTAAATGCGAATTTTCGAAGCCGGGAAGAAACTTTGAGTTCCTCTTCTAATTTGGAAGTGGACGAATTGCTTTCTGCATTACTTGTGGTTGTTGATGGTACTAATGGACCAATAGGGTGGTCTCTGCTTGTATCATTGGGAGATTTACTTTCTGCTGACAAAAACAAGGAAGCTACTTATGAAGAACAGATATAAACCAAGGTAACAGGAAAAGCCTAGTTGGTTGGTCTTTTTTAGCTGAGCACAGAGCCTTGGTGCCCTATGGATTATGTTCATCTTTTCTAAATCCTTTTCATTTTTGGTATAAAAAAGTTTACTTTTACATTTCAGTCACTAAATGAAAATAAGAAAACATACCAGAATTTATTCGTTTCTGAACTTTCTGCAAAATCTTGCAAAATTAAAAAGGACGGTGTGTGGGTGTGTGTGTGTGTGTGGGGGGGGGGGGGGAGGATTGACCAAAAACTAAGAAAAGTTCAATAAAGCTGGCAAGAAAATTTCTTTAAAAGTTTAGAAAAATCCAAACAAAGCCTTAGCACTAAAACATTGCACCCTGCACTAGCCCTATAGGTTTAAAAAAAAAATCGAGCTCCATGCATGAAAATGATCCAGTCTTGCAGACCGTATCACACGGATGGTGCCTGACCACATCACCCAAGAAGTGAAAATGACATGGTTACATGAATGACCACGATTATACTATCATGCAGCAAAAAAACCAATAACATATGAGTAGCCAACACACATGTTGCTTACCACATGCAACTTATTTAATACGAACTTTCTATACAAATGTATCAATGACATTATGCTAAAGGCAAACCGGGCTTAACGTACCAAGGCTGAGATCGATTTCAGGGGAGCAATACATGTTGCAACCAGTAGAAAATTGATTTATTGCTTATTATCAGTTATAGTTAGCCACTACTATAGTTGTTAACTTATAGGAGGACACTGTTCTTAGTACCATAAACATTGTTGCCGAATCAGAGTTGGCCTTAATTTGGTACTACTCCTGGCCAGCCAACATATACATAGCTTGCAAAATGGCAGGAATTTCTGTGGCCAACCAACATATACCTTTCCGTCCTTAACCCACGAAAGGAGATAAAGTCCCACTAGTAGTTGCTCATGGAGCTTACATTTCTGGAGACGCTACTCCTCACAATGGTTACTCTAATCCACTTTTATGGTCACCAACCAAGAAGCACAGACACTCTAAAGAAGGTGACATGTCTTGGTACAACACGTGTCGGACACCAAACAATTCCCGAACATTTTTCCAATGCTCCCTTTGTCGTGTCCATAATTAAGAAATGAAAATCGTAATTCAAACATGTGCGTGACACTCCTTGGCAATGTTTCCAACACTTTGTTGATGTCTATAACTAATTATTTGGATATAGTCGACCGTTCTGAGAAACATGCTTACAGGTGATGCATAAAATTTCCAAATTCGACATCACTATCTAAAAAAAGTTTATAAATATAATTGTCCAGGCTAATCATATTAAAAATTCACTTACAAATTGTAGAGAATGGAAAAGGTACATTTATGAATTGTTTGGAGTAATCATATGAACAATATCTCAGGATTCTTCAAAACTTCTTGAATCTTATCTACTATTTAACTCGAGAAGTAAACTGATGGTGAAAGACATAAAACAATATATTCATATCTATATGTATAGTTCAAAGTATCTCTAGTGTGTCGGGTGTCCGTGTCTTACTTTTCAGAGAGAGTGTATCCGCATATTTGTGTAGTGTCATATCCGCGTCCCACGTCCATATCTATGCTTCTGAGTCACGTTCACAGATACGCATATGGACAGAGAACCAAAGTTGGGATACTGCAACTCGGAAAAAATGGAGACAGACAGGGCAGGGGAGACGGCAGGGGAAAAAAAGTCCATAAATTTAGTTTTCATGTGGACATTGTATCCACAAACAACCAAAACTAGTATTATAGTGTGCAAATCTTACTTTTTGCTGTTTAGATATCATAATTGAAACAAGGATTTTCTCATGTTAACATGTACTTCTTCCCACTTTTTTCTTATTTTTGATATTTCAATATAACCCTCAAAATATGCACTGTGCTCTGATAATTACAGAGTATAAATTTGACTCCAGCTAAGAACTAATAACATTAATCCTGGCGTGTCCGACACGAATATGACTACAGTTAGGCATGTCGGCCCTTCATAGATGGTCACCATATAAAATCAATATCGACTTCCCTATCGCACACCTCGGCAACACTTAAAAGGAGAAAAGAAAAACTTCAGACCATAGTCCTTTCAAAACCTTTCATTCTGTGGACTACCCTAATGGCATGTCTGTTTCCCCGGATTGGATCATAAAACCAAGATGACCACATATCCTACCTTTTGTTGAAATTTCGCAATGCGGATTAGAAATCTGTCGGATTAAAAAACATGACACACATAATACCTTGGAAGGAGTGGTACTATTCTTCTGCTCAGATCTGCTGCTTCTACTGCTGCTCAGGTCTCACCATCCAGTCCCATCTTGTTTAGGATCGCGCTACTATCTAGACAGAATCGCACTCGAAGCAAAAATCTCATTTTGGAGTGCAAATATGCGCTCCTATGTCCAGTGTGAGACTAGATACCATGATCCCTAACCACATTAACCTACCCAGGACACACTATTTGCCACATTTTCCCAACCTTTGTTCACTTCCTTAATATTCATGAAGAAGCATCCATTGTTAACGATTCACTACAATCCTCTCCACCTACACAAACAATACTTAGAAACCATATCTCAATCATCATTAACATTTTCCCTCGCCCCAAAGTTTCCCAACTAGATCATCACAATTACCATAATGTCCCCTATGAATAAAGCTTACAAAATCCTACAAGCCATTGACTTCGCACAACAACAATAATTCTCATCTCCAAATTCGCAGAGATTTCAAGAGAAATTACAATTTAAAGATTTGGACTGATACCACCATCAAGGCATCAACCACAAAACAACTTAAGAGAGGCGCCACATAAACTACCAGTCTACCACAAAGTCATCAACAATACACCTTCACATTTTTGTTTGTACACTTTTGAAGCATCCAACACAACGGTCATCTATCATCACCATTTCCCCAATCAGATCAACACGTCACCTATTTGATATCAATACAATCACCTCCACAAACACAAATAAAACAAGAAAGCTCTATCCCGACCACAACTACAATTTGCAGGGCCCTTAAGGTCCCTAAACACATTATCAACACCACCATACCTAACACCATAGTAAACATCTCAATCACCACTCAACATCTCACACTATGATAACTGTCTGCCACCTCCATCTTATTTTCATCATGTCACACATCCACAATTTAATCATTTCCCATGTCGTTGAATCATCAAGTTAAACACTGCCCTTTATCCTTTTCGATGGATGCAAAAACGAATTCCCTGGTCACAGGCAGTGGGTTTTCCACATTTGCATTCTTCTGTCCCTTTTTCCTTTATTTTTTGGATAATAACTTGTAAGCACAATCCACCAAATTTAGAGGACAACAAAAACAGCATCATGTCTCCGACTCAAATTAACAACATAGCCAAGATGGCCAAAGGAGCATGGGAGAAAGTCCCTCCATCCCAAATGGTCTTAGGTTCGAATCCCACTCGCAAGTAGTAGGGCTCTTCAACTGGATGTCGTTCTAGATACTCTGTTAGAGGGCATTTGGTCCCACTCGCACCTTAGTGGGGCTATGGTGACGGGCTGTGCTCCTTCTGACAGTGATTAATTCACACGAATGCTCTATGGTGACGACCCTAATCAAGACAGATAGTCACAGATGTTCCATTGTGGATGGGAACCCTATTGATCACCCCTTCCCATCCTTTTACTTACTAAAAACTAGAGTGATAGCTGAAATTACATTAAAAGCATAAGCCCGAAATATGATCACATAGCCGTAATATAATTCCTTCGGAAAAGAAAGGAGTCAATGGAATAAATTAAACTACTTTGAGATTACAAACTTCATGGAAACAACAAAATGAAGGCTCTAAAAAACAACATAAAAAAATTTTAAAAGGAAAAGCAAGGGATTACCACAATGAGTACTGATGCCACTAACAGAGCTATCCACTTTAGATCTTGAAGAAAAACAGCTGCCAACAAACCTCAATCTAACCCAACACCCAGTAGCCTCCTCCTTAGCACACTCTTTCTTCTTCTTCTTCCTACTACTACTTTTTGATTTTCCCACGTCCCAAGACGCAATCTTTTCAGCATCCTCACCTAAACCCATCTTTCAGAAACCCTAAATTCAAACCCAGATATCATCAAAAGTATCCAACAGGACCGGCCCTGGGCAGAAGCCTAGAAAGCCACCACCCCTTCAGACCCAGAAATGAATTTCAAAAATAAGAGTTTCTAAGAGTATAATAAATACTCCTAGATCTGAGTTGAATGGATTCTCACTCCTGCTTTGTGGATCGGACGTACCCTTCTACTCTCCTGAAGGTGTTATTTTTTTTACTTTATTCAATACCCCCCAAAGATATACTGCTACTCTTTAGCATCTAAATTACCCGTAAAAAGAAAACAACAACAAAAGGAGAGAGAGAGAGGGGAGACGACCAGAAAGAGGTTGAAGAGAGAGAGAGAGAGTGAGGCACCTGTTCGATGAAAAGATTTTGGGCTGCTGTTGATTCTGATCAAAAAAGAAAATGGGTGAAGGGTGAATTACACCATCCACCATTGAGGTTTGCCTTGATAGCATTAGTACCTGTTATCTTTAAAAATTTATCTTTAGTACCCATGGTTTTCAACTTCTCTGACAGATAAGTCAACAGGAAACTAACATGAAATGAATTGATAATGTCAACTTAATCAAAGTTTTCACTTTTTAGCCCGCGAGTGTTCTTTTTCTGGTAAAAAAAATGGAAATGCATGTATGGTATAGGTCATTCTGCAATGGTGTATTGTCTCGTTACAGCGTACCATTATCTATATGGAAATCCACCATACTTGCATCGATTGAAACTAAGGTTCCACCACGTGTGGCTCATGTTAGGAGTAGTTTTAACCCCAAAAAAGACTATTGGAACTCAAACCTGGCACTAACTGCTCATTGATGCGTTTAAGGGCCCGTTTGTCAAACTGATAAGATTTTGGGGTGGATAGGATATGATGGGAGATTGTATATACTAGGAGGTCCACGTTATAGGAGAGAATTACCGATGTTTGTTTTGATGCTGATAGAGGTGGATATAGGGCTGCAAACGAACCAAGCTGTTCGCGAGCAGCTCATGGCTAGATAAGGCTCGGCTAGGCTCGTTAAGTAATCAAGCTGAGCTCGAGCTCAATTTTTCTGGCTTGTTTAGTTAATGAGCTCACTAAGGCTTGGCTCGGCTCGATTGTATAGGCTCGGCTCGTTTAAGGAGGCTCGTTAAGTAAATTACCCTAGCTCTGCTCGTTAAGGGCTCGATTCGTTTATGACAGCCGAGCTCGACTTTTCAACTCATTTACTTACCGAGCCGAGCTCGAACGCTACAAAACTCGGTTCGGCTCGTTTGCACCACTAGGTGGATATGGGTGGGGGATAACAACCAAATGTGGTGTATTCCTCTTTTGTCCTTATTTAGTTTTAGAAATGTTGAAATTGCTTATTTGGTTTTTTTAATCCAACAAGGTTAACAATATAATTTTCAAAAGTTTTTGGAATGAAATCTTGTAATTCATAAAAATATCCGACTATCCATCTCTGCAATCGATGGTTCAGATTCGCATAAGCACTTTTACCGGTAAGAGCATACTATTATCACTAAAAGTTAATAAACATAGTTGATCCATTAATTTATAATAGTTGTTGTGGATAGCCGCTATAACGTCTTTGCCTACTTGATTAGTCAATGGGCTTGGATGGTGCTAGCGTCACGAAAAGAATGTTACCTGGTTCATTATGCCAGTAGTAATATGCTTGTCTAAAAATTAATGAGTAGAAAAATCTATATGCACACGCACTCATACATAAAGAGGAGAATATACAAATATATACACATATAAATAATCACAGAGAGAGTAGGAGCGTTTTTTTTTTCTTTTTTCCACTTAATATTTATAATCACCAACTCACAAGCCTTGGTGAATATAAGTTTGAGTGTGAGAGATGAGTAAACGATTGAAGTGCTCAATTAGTATGGGATATCTTGATGGTCCTGTTAAAAAAATATCACTTATAGAGCTCAAAAATTTCAGGATCGATCCTAGTATCCAAACAACCTAAAACAACATTCCCTAATATACCATTTTTTAACTATTTCCTCAAAAAAATAAAATAAAATAAAAGATGAAATAACCGAAACCTATTTCATAATCAACTACATGATCCAAGTACAAAAATACCAAAATATGCCCTAGTTGGTTCTAAAATGTCAACAAATGTGTGACTCAAATTTGTTGACCATTTGAAAGATAATATATGCATAGCTATAAACACTAATTTCTGAAAACAAAATGAAAAATGAGTATTTAAACATGCTATTGCAAACAATTTGTTCGCTCTAATTAACATTAAAGAGTAAAGATTACTTTAAGCAAAGCGGAGTTGTCGAGAGAGTAATGGTGCTGCCTGAAATGACCAAAAGACAACTCGCCCAATGGTGAAAGGCAATAATAAGAGAGGGTTTTTGTCTTTTACATGATAATTATGTAAAAGACAAGTTACTAATAGTAGAGACGGAGTCAGGATTTCGATTCGGAGGTGGGCACTCAAAATTAATATTCTCCCTCTTTGTGTCCCACAAAGATAGTCTATTATAAATCGACGTATAATTTTTGGATAAATTTTTTAATTAGTTCTTTAATTATGTGTCAAGAAATGTAAGAAATCATGCTCAAAAGTGCTTCATTTTTTTATCCGAAAATTGAAAGTTTTTTGGTAGTGGATTATCTTTCAAATGATACAAATGTTCTAAGATTTATTATTTTTTGTACCCGGAGGGGTACATATTTTCATATGTAAATCACCTATCAACATACCTAATACCCAAAAATTACATATTTACATTGATTACTCGCTCATTAATGTGCTTAGTACTAATTAATACACGTCTTTTGAATAATAACACAGTTCTTGCAATACAAAAATAATTTTTTTAGACGCAGTAGTGGCACGTGCCACCTCCCCCACTCTTACCCTTCGTCCCTGGTTACTAGGAATGGCAATGGGGCCGGGCCGAGCAGGGTGGGTTTTTCCATACCCAGACCTTAACCCCAAAATCTATTCCCACCCCCGCCCCTTTCCCGACTGGGTAATGGATGGATACCCCCTGCCCTGCCCCCATCGGGTAACAGGTTTACCGTTTACCCGCCCTGCTCCTATTATTTTTTACATATTAAAAAATATGTTTTTCATTCCAAAATTAGTGAGTACAAATAATAAAAATTCCCAAAATAACAGTACAATCTAACCAACATCTACTATCTACAAGAAAAATAAAAAGTAATTGATATATAATGTGGGATTCAAGTTGTAAGGGTAAAAATATAATAATAAACATAAAATTTTATGCATAAAAAAATTTCAGGGCAGGTTTTTTCAATTCTCCCCCTCCCTCGACCCTATACCCGAAAATTTTAATAAATACCCGCCCCGATCGGGTAGGGGCAACGAGCGTTAGGGACGGGACAGATTGAATTGCAAGTCACTTTGTATATTTGTCAGATAATTATTTAGCACCATATAACTATCTGCAATAGATCCCGCCGCACTTATATTGAGGTAAACATTAGGTCCCACCAAATGATACGAGCACGAAATAATATGTTTAGTCTTAGCAATCGATTACAGAATCATAGATCAATTAAGGCTCCATTCTTTTGTGTTTTTGGTTTTTTTTTTTCTATTTTTTTCTGGATTTTTCTTAGATTCGTGTTATATTTTTTTTGGATTAATCATCTGTTTCAATGAGAGGAGTCCAAGAGTAAAAAATTGACCAAAAACAAAAAAAAATGCTAAAAATAAAAAAATACCAAACTTGTGTCTTTTGTCTAAAGTGTCATCTTATATGAACTCTTTTCAACTTCTGTTCACATTTTTATTATTTTTTGATTCTTCTTTTCAATACGAATGATTAATTCCAAAAAATAAGATGTAAAGTTGAACAAAAAATTTACGAAAAGCAATAAAAAGACAAAAGAATGAAGTATGTGTAACTCCAAGTACTTGAACAATGGAACAACAACTTGGTCGTGGTGGTCTAAAGAGGGTAGTTTTTTCTCTTCGGAAATTTGAGGGTATTCTATTAAAAAAAAAACCTGCAACGAGGGTAGTTTGGGAAAGAGAAAAAAGCAAAAAGGAAGAAAGCAAAAAACACGAGTTGTTCGGGCAGGTGATGGAGATAGAAGTGAGACCCGCTTCACTTGTGACGTACCAATGCCTAGTGGGACCCACTCGGGTGGTGACGTGTCTAGCTTTGTGCCTTTGTCAATGCGTCATCTCCACTTTTTTTTTTTTTTTTTCTTCTCTCTCTCTCTTTTCTTTCCGGACTTGGGGTGGGTGCTATGTACTCTTCGGCTATCCGATCATGTTTTGAACTGCCTGGATGCATTCAACAATTTTAATTTGATTTTGATTTACTTTTATTGGTAAAAAATCAAAACACATCCGAACCATCCAAAACACAAATCTTACGGCGGAAGGTGCATAGCACCTAAGTGCACAACACCTACACCGTTTCCTTTCTTTCCCTTCAAATTTCTGGGTAGCATTGTGGAGTAGTATAATCACGAGAAATATTTGAGTGCCGGGTGGGCATTAGGTGGCAACTGGCTACGTTGTGTTCGTCGGCTTATTCAGGTTGTCCATTCGTGTTCTCGATGGTCTAAATTTGTTAGGATAAATTTCTCTCTCAAAATTACAAAAATGCCACTGAACAATCCCAAGAGATCCGGGCCATCCAAAGTAAGGATGAACGGCTCGGATAAGCCGGCAGACACATGCCATCTAGTACCCACCAGGCACTGAATTTTTTTCCTATAATCACAAACCACTCTTAGATTTTTTCTTTTTTTATACGAGGTTTGTTATATGCACATATTTGTGCACAGATCATCTGTGAGACCTATTTTAAGGTCTCATACAAATAATTCAATCTGTTCATCAGTTTTAAAATATGTTTTCAATTAGCTTTGTTAAAAATCAACTCAATTGGATAACTCTAAATACTTAATCCAATCATTTAATTTTTGATTCAATGTTTAGAGGTATTAAAAATTAGAAGATTAGATCAAGTACTTAGAATTATCCAATAAATACTTGATCCAAACATTTAATGGAGTACATGATTTAGTGTTTAGAGTAATTAAAAATTGAAAGATTGGATCAAGTTACTTAGATTTATTCGATTGCACTAATTTTTTTTGAAAACGTATTTTAAAATCAATGAATTGCTCGAATTGTTTGTGTAGAACCCCGAAATATCTCACGGAGCAATCTCTGAGCGAACTGTGCACATATATTTTTCCCTTTTTTATATCTATTAGAATATTACTTTGGCCTCCAAATGCCACAGAGGAATGTGCATTCGGATGCACCCCAAAAACAAGTCCAATCCAGACTTGAAGTTTTATCGAAATCGTTGATTTTGTTCGGCTCGTTGAATTAAATAACCACGTGAAAGGATCAAATTAAGGCCACCACACTGCATTTGTGGAATGGTGCTTCATTTTTTCTATTTTGTGGTAATTGATTTTCACTCATTTTTTTTAAAAATGTGCACTCTTTTTTGTTTTTTGCATTCATGTGAATTGTACAATGCCCTTTCTTTGAATGAAAAATTGAATAAGGAAAAGGGCGATATAGTACAACAACAATAACGAAACTCATCTAGTCTTCAATCATTGGAGGTATGGCGAGGGAATAATTGAAGACAGACCTAACCTTTGACATTATGCACAAAGTGATTGCTCTCAGAGTACTACTGAAACAGTGTCCCCCCTAAACCTCAAAGAACTGAGGAGCTACATGATGTTTTGCTGCAAAAAAAAACATCAAGGAGTGCAGGCCTAGACAAAAGGGTGATATAAGTAATCAAGGCATAAATGAAGACAAAGAAAGAATGCGGATTGCTTCACACAATTCAACATGAAGCAATGCCAAGTACCCAACCCGAAAATTACCCGAAAATAAAATCAGTGATTCGAATTCACTTAGATATTTATCTGAACCACTAATTTCACTTTCAAAATAAATTTCGGGATAATTTTTTGGAGGACTTTTAGCATTTTCCATTCAATAAACTGTAGCATTGGGCCGTGGATCCTATGCGCGTGTAAACCCACATAATACTTTATTGTGAGAATTTATTCAACTCTGTCATTGTAGAGTGAGTCCAGTAAGACGTTTTCAAACCATGTGGCTTTAGCAATAGTCGTTCAACCTTTTTTTCCACCTCTTGCTGTCACGGAGGGACGGGGCCATTTTACGTGTTTCTCAACTAATTTTCTTTACGTTCTAGCTAGCCATCTATGCCTAGACCAGAAAATTAATAAGAAATTATTTTCTTGCGAATTGACCCAAAAATTTAAAATTAATTAATTATATGGGGAGCAAATATATCGACCAATCTAACTGACCCTTGGGTTGTTCAACTTGTACTTTGTAGTAATAGCAACCATCCTAACTAGAGCCATTTATCCGCAAAACATTTGCCTTTTCTGTTGTACCTCCGCATCTTTATAAGCGTTCTCTACGAAAAGAGAAGCATGCACTAAAGGAAGGAAGAGAATAAATTATTTCCACCAGCCGCTGTCCATTGTGAATCCCACCGTGCTTTTATTGTTATAATCCAAACCGTCCACCTTGTAAAGTCCACAACGTAATATATTCACACAAAAAAATTATCTTGATTGGATATGAAAAGATCTATCAAAAGTTAAATTACTAAAGGAATTATTATGCACATAAGTACTTTTTTTGTTTTAGTTTTTGTTAAAAAATTACACATCATTTCATAAGCGACACTTGAAAAGGGAGTCGGTCTATCTCAACATTTTCACATGAATTCATAACATCTTAGTACTTTGATGCGTAACATTTGCACGTGGAGTTTGCGATTTCGTGTTAAAAATTCTTATACGAATGTGATGAATATTTATGAGAATGTTATGAAGTTGTAAACAAAAATTTTATGAAAAAACGTCAATTCGAGTAACGCAGACCGTACGGTACACACAGACATAAAAACGTGTATTCTAATAATACTTCCCATTAAACAAAAATACAGATAACCAAAATACAGTGAATTTTTCTCTCAAAATATAAAATGATGTCGAGTAGGTCAGACGAATTTCGATGACATCGTTAACAAAGACACCAGTTTCTTGTGTCAACGCCATTGTTATCATCACGCTTGAGAAAAATAAACAGAAATATACGCGAAACAGAAATTAAAAATTGACAGAAAAAATGCAGTCCTTTAAAAGCATCCACGTCTCACTCCCTAAGCCTCATTCTAAACAAAAATGGAGAGAAAAATTGTATTAAAATCGACCCGTCGTCACCCTGGATTCCAACAATTTACTTAATTCCAGTATACAATGCACAGTTCACTCCATTTCTTATTTTACTATATGTTCTCTCTCCCTCAACTAGTTTTTAAAAATAATACACGTAAATAGAATATTAAAAGAAGAAAGAAATGAATTCTAAAGGGTGACTAGCTAAAATAAAAAAAAGTGACTTTAAGAGTATAATTTGGTCCAAGATGTGGACGCTCTAACAAGAGGATCCATACCTCTTGTCTATCAAGCATCAAATCACCAAACCCAGAAAATGGATGGATTGCAGAAACTGACCCGATAAAAGCATGCGTAAATGTGTATGCATTGTATATTTAATATCAAATAACTGGGTCTCGAATCACACTCAACGATGGCAAGACCATCCCACAAGATCGCCAATAGCTTTTGATCCCTCTTTTTGGTTTTATTCATATATGACCCCCTACAAGTGGAGCACGATTTTGGATAAAGTTTATCTAACAAAAGGTACACGCTTGATTTCCAGTTCTGAGGGTACACCATTTCCAGAATGTGTTGCAAAACTAGCTACAAGGCTTCCTAACCAAACCAAACCAAACCGAGCCTTATGTCCCAAATCAATTGGGGTCGGCTACATGAATCACACAGATCTCCGGGTTCTCACAAGGGACAAAAGATGTATACCTCAGCTGTCTTTCTAAAAAGTGTGTCATTTCTGCGATGGAATACTGTGCAAGCAGCAATTTAAGGATGTTGTCCCTGCTATAGAAGTAAGTCCAGGGCAGGAAAACTCTGGAATAACCATCTTACATAATCCCCGTGGCAATGCTGGACGTTGCATTTATCTTCAGCGAGTGCTCAGGGACATACGTCACACCTGTTAAGCCACGAAAGAGTTATCCCCAAGATTTCATTTTTTTGCGATTGAATCCTACCATATGTCAATTGACGGTGAAAAAAAAATGTGTATCAAGCTACCCAACAATATCACCACCAAACAATTAAAGTTGGCTGCTTTTATTGAGATAAACTAAAAGATGACCACGAGATTATCAACAGTAAATATAACAATGGGACTTTTTGAGAAAGGTTGTCAGCAATCAAACTAGCATTACGAGCAGCTATTCATGCAAAGAAAACAACCTTAGAAGGAGCTTTGTTTCTCCGAAAATCTCCAAGCATGAAAGGGTATCCCCCCTAAAGAAATCTTGGTAAAGAGAGCGTATGAGGAAATCCATGCTTAGTAACACTCCAAACCTGTCCCTGTCATTGCTGAATTCAGTGCACCCCTCCCCCCACCCTCCCTTCTCTGCAATTGAACGAATCTTCCAATCCGTCAAAGGCCTACAGAACTTATGATTTAACATAACAACACGGTCACCAGGGAAAATCTACTGATCGACATTGCATAAATGATCTAGCAGACCGAAGAAGTTCCGAGATACCTACCTAAGGTCTATGACCACATTAAAGGTCTAGTCTCCTACCATTCCCCACCTTAAGGGTATTTCTTTCGATGATTCATTCCACATCCTCATAATTCCTGTCCACATGCCCACCACAAAGTGCTTTGAGAAATTAATTTCTAATTCCAACTATGTTCACAATAATCAAGTTTGAACACACTGATGCTCTGCACATATATTCAGTATTTGTATATTCCGTCACTTTGCTAGTCTAAAGTGATTTGGGCATTGGAGCTTGAACCCTCGGTAGAAACTGTAAGCAGTAGCCATGCCAACATATCTCAGATATACCTGAAGTATTGACAATAGAGCACAATAGAAGTATAGCTAATCACTTTAAATCTTTCCAATCTTTAATACTATACTTGCAATAAGACAATGCTGTGGTTGTAGTTTTGAGAAAATAATTTAAAGCCTGGACTTTTCCAATGAAAACTAAGTGTAAGGCAAACGCAGAAAAATACCTTTCTCCTTAACATCGATCTGTAAAGAATCAAGCGTAATAATTCCATCAGTCAATGGGAGTAGCTCAAGCTTGATGGTTGCCGTGGATTGCGAAGGGACACATCTAGTACAACCACAATAAATTTAATCACCAGTCTATCTCATACTACTACAATGAAGAAGAATAAGAATATACTGATTCATTACCCTAGTGGAACTCTACTCTGCAACCATAAATGCGTGCAACCCAAATCAGTACTTGGAAGGACATCAGAGATGGGAATGGCACCATCTCCATTCTGTCTCTGATTTTCCAAAGCAAGAGATGCTGAGCTGAGCCTCTGTGTTGCTGAACTTCCTCTTTTACCGGTCATTTTTCCTGCCAACTCAGAATGAGCAACAAATGGGCTCATTGGTGTTGAGGGAGAAGAATTCAAGGACACCACTGAAGGAGGTGAAGTAAATGAGGCCGGAGCAAGCACTGTTAATGTTAGATCCTCAGATGTTAAATTGGAAGCCTGAAGAGTTAAGACCTGAAAATTTGAACAAAGTTAGGGAAAAACCAAGTGCTAGTCAAAACAACTCTTCAAGAATCACTAGAAACCTGAACAGGAAGCTGAGGGACTCTTCCACTGGGACTTGGACTTTGTCTTGACATTTCAGATGCAACAGAGATCATAAGATCCCTTGAGATGCGTGGTCGCCAACTAGTTGGCTGCTTGAAGAACAATTTTGATTCTACAGATGATGCACAGAATGGACGAAACATCCGGTTATAACAAGATCACTCCATCGGATTTTTTTTACTCCCAAGAACAGAGCAAAATAAAAGCCTACCTGTATAGTTGCACCGACATGATACTAGAACCGCATACTGATCAGCAGTTGAAGCATTCTGCTTTCCTTCCGAAAGGGTGATGGGAAGACTCAAACTTGATCCAGCCTGTGAATGTGATGACTGATTTCTTTCTACACGACCCTTCGTACTCTTCCACATTGATATTGCTGGTTTGAGAATAAAAGAGTGTTCTTCACCTCTCCTGCATAAGACATGAAACATACAAAATTGAGAGCAAGCAGCAACTGAGGATCCAAAAACATGAGCCACTCTTTTAACTTAAAATGCAAACCATCCAGCTAGCGGATACAAATATCACTCTGGTGAACATGTGCAGACATATATATACTGTATACCTAACGTACTAGGTAGTCATAAATAAAAGTTGTCTCCTATTTCACGCATATTGTGGTAGCAAGGATGGAAAATTTGAAGGAAGAACAAGGTAGGATGGGATGGGAAGGACAAAGGGACAAAAAACTATCATCTAGGGATGTTCATTTGTTCATTGTACCAATAAATTCAAAGACCATGTGCAAATAAGAAAATGGGGCCAAGCTTCCCCCAAAGACAATGCGTTGATCATAAGGATAAAATGCAAATTAAAGATAATAACCCCTTGGAGCCTTCTCAATTCTCCTTGCCCTTACAATTATCTGGATGGATGGATTTGTGCCACCGCGGGGATCTGTACTCCCACAGAGTACACACAATGACCAAAATTGAATAATGGTATCTGTGTACCAAGGAAACAAAAACGAAGTTCAACCAATGACCAAACATTGCTGAATCCAATTTTGGTCAGAAATTTGCCATTTGGGGGATATATAGGGTAAAATCCATGAGATTTGGACTCTTCAACAACCCCAAAGGAAAAAAAAACAGAGAATATTTCCAAGAAAAATAACATGTCAATTTTACTACTTGTCTCTCTGAAAAAAGATACTCGAATAGAAATTTATTACAGAACCTTTGTGACAGGTAAATTTTATTCCCAAACAACGTAAATATGATTGACAAAAAAAGTTAAGACTTTAGCATACTTTCTGCTTTATTAACACCAAGATGAACCTGCTTTGTCCTAAGGAAAGCCCTTGATTACTATGACGAACCCTGGAAAGTCCATAAACCGAAAGGGTCTCCTATACCAGATCAACTAAAATCAGATTCTAACCAAAGAAGCCCCATTATCTACTTCTAGAAATTGAGCAACTCCTTTCCAAGACCAAAAATTTGCCCTTCTCAAGGTCTGCCCTTCAATAAAAAACAAATTCATTCTTCGGAACTAATCCAATTGGGTTGTTATATAATAAGGATAGCAGTCTTTTCTGTAGCAATGACCTTGAAGAAAGTTTTAAGGTGACCAATCAACCCTGTCAAATCTAGTAACCTTAAAAAGTATTGCGTTTAAAGTTCAGGTAGACCTGTCATGATAAAACTTGACCCTACTAACTACGGCATGTCTTTCATCACAACTAATAACACCACCACCACCAACAATAACTTCGACAACAATAGTCTTTATTGGTCAGTTATTTTAACGTGGATATTGAAACATTTATTGCACTTATGCAAACCACATTTCAGCTGCTACAGTAATAAGATTGGCATATCATATCTTCACTCACTGGTTTTCTAACCATCTTTCATAAGTTTGCATTACATTTACAACAAATGTGTTTTAGATATGCTAGTGTTGCCATTTTAAATAAAATCATCCTAAAATATGCAAATTTCAAAACAAAGAGGCTAAGTTGGGTCCTGATCTGCAAGAAGCTATTTCATAGAACAACACAAACATATCCGAGAATATAATTCACAAGGCATAGGATCCCATGAAAAAGCATATAACTGACTCATTGTGTTGCTACTTACGCGTATCTGACATCGATCAATTCTGAACTCAATTTTACCAAACTCATTTCAAAATGCCTAGAGGAATAATTTGACAATTAAAGATTCTATTCATTGCTCAAAAGATGTACACATGAAAAATATAACCTTTCATGGTTAAATAAATAGCCAGGGTAAAAACTCGTCCTCAAACAATCAATCATCATAAAAAAAGATTCCATTGGCAGAATAAAACCTGAGGGCAAGATTTGGCAAGCTGTGACCATCCCCAGCTTCAATACATGCAATTGGCAATGAGATATGTGGTTCACTTTTGGATACCTCCTCAAAAACAACTGTTATGGCATCCAAATATACCACAATATCTGGTGCATGGACAGGAGAAACATTCTGCAAAATAAGTAACAGTCGTAAGTAGAGCGCGTCACAGGACAAACAACTGCGTCTTCAAACATCTTGATCACAGAAACATCATATTAAACCCCACCTTTATCTGAACACAAAGAAGGTCATCTGTATTGCAATCAGCTGCAAAAGAATGAATTTCTATAGGTTGAATAATTTCAATTTTCCTTCTCCACCTTCTTCCTGGTATGTAAATGCCTTCCAATCCGCATCGAACGGAAAATCTGTCAGGCTCCAGTGATACACCTCGGAAGGATAAAAGCTCTTCACTCCCGGGTTTTTTACTGTTTACAGACTTCTGAGAAGAGAACTGGTCCCAGTCTTCCAAATCAGTGTTTAATCTTGAACTGGGGGTTGTGACAGATGGAGATGGTACAGTATTTGGAGGAAGTGAGGACATGGAGTAACTTCTAAAATGACCAAAAGAGAAGAGTTGAGAACCAGACGAAGCAGAAAAGTTTGACCTGGTTGATGTGCTACGAATGGATGAATTGGAACTCAACGTGGTAGGAGATAAAGGCCGGGATGGAGGGGGAATAGAATTATCTAAAGGGAGCAACCATTTTAACAGTTCCCCACAAGGATCCTGATTTGCACATAGTAAGTTGTTTTCGGTCTCATTAGCCAAACTTCTAGCCTGATATTTCTCGAACTGGAATATTTCTAGGACAGGATCTCTGACAAAATCAGCGCCAACATTTACCTGTAAAAGCACCTGCATTCTTCCAAAAAAAAAAAACACAAAATGAGAAAGAGACACCCTATAGCTAACTATCACCCAGCCATGATTGGAATACATATTCAACACTCAAGCCAATACACAGCAGGATTCAAAACATGAGCAATAAAGCCGAAGGTTGCTTCAAAAATGTTTTCTCAACTTACTAGTTTAACCTCTTGTATAATTCTACATTGCCAACATAAATTAGGATCAAGCCACTGAAACTCTGAAACATAGGAGGGTCTGCCTTGGTCGAGGAAGAATTTGGAGAGGACTATGAAGCAAAAGAAAACTTTAAAAAGAGGGTGGTTTGCTGTAGGACAGTATTGTTGGTCTTTAGGGCTATTGTTTCTTGTGGGTAAAGGCTAGCAGTTAACAAAATTACAAAGTTTTATGCATTCAAGAAAGTGAAAATAGGAGGTTTTCAGCATTGTGAATGAGTAAATAAGGTATTTTCAGATAGCAAAATGAAAGAGAGAAGACAAAGAGGAAGATCGATGCAGGGAGGCATCCTGAACAAACACACGACATAGGGAAAGCTCTCTGTTTTTCTTATTATCAAGACTCAACCAAGTTGCCCTAAGGTTTAAAATGCTTATTTACAGTATGAGACCCGTAACACACTAGGGGAAAAAAATATCAAAAGACATACTTGCCAATAAAGCCTAAAGTAGAAGAAATTACGAAAATTACCAAAACAGGAAAAAAAACAACAGCGAAATAGTAAGTTGAAACTCACAAATTACCACAAATAACAAAATATGACCTAGACATAGTTGTGACTTCTAGAGAACTCTAGAAACAACTAATTTTTGTTGACCAAGCAAATATGAAAAAGGAATATCAAATTAATCCTAATCAGGAAACCTACCTACTTCTATAATAGCATGATTCCTACAAAGTACAAACTAATTAAAACGAAAATATTACAAATTGAGTATACTATTTCTATGCTTAACACTTTTTTAATTTTTAAATCCTATCTGCCTCATTCTCCGGTATGGAGAATAGTTGGAATCTCGTATTAAAAGTATAAATAATTTTATGTTTTGGAATCTAAGAGGTAGAATAATATTTTCTTTTGACATTTAACTATATTAAAAGACATAAAAATATTTAATTAATTTTTCCCTAAACGCTCCCACACTTCTATGATCATTCGCTCCCCCGCCCCCACTCCCGCTTCATGCAACTAAGATTCTCCCTGACTCGTGAAAACTTGTCCTTGAGTTTCCATGGCTTGAAACAATTCAATTCACTTTCACCTATCCGCATAAGTCTTGTAGTTCAAATTTTTCTCGAATTTAAAATTTGAAAAGTCGAAACTAGAAGAACAAATTCAATGGATTCTCACAGCGAATGAGCTCCAAACATATGCCAACTGCAATTTCTTTAATAGGTTCATTACCATAAATAGGGGGCTTACTCCAAACCCCTAACTGGCGGGATAGTATTTGTACCGAATTGCTACTCAACTGTGACCTTTTTCACCATAACAATTGAAATCTAGAAATTCTTCCAGAAGCATACAATCTTTGAATGTCGATTTGCCATTTCTAAGAAATGACTCCCATCGCTTAGAATCTACTCACCCTCTTCGTGCCATATTTACAGCAAACGGGCAACCATTCTTTTCTTTAAAGGAAACAATCTCTTCTTCCCCTCCATTACCTCATCCTCCTCAGGATGTTGGTTAGGATAATGGTAGTTAGGCCAAGTTCCAGCAGCTAGAGCAGCCGTCTACCCTGACAATGCACCAACCGATTCCTGCATTGCCATCAGACCTCCCACTATCCACTGAAACCTCTCCTCCACCTGTGCAACATCCTCCCTCAAAGGCACGTCTTTAGTGGTACTTTATAGAGAAAGCTATATATTTTTCTGATAATCAATACTCAACCGAGTTGCCCTAAGGCTTACAACTTGCCCCCTATGAAGAAAAAAGGTGTTTCAGGACCTGAGAACGAGGAAGCTGATTGGTGAGGGTAGAGAGGGGGGCTATACTACTTGGCCATCAATGCTAATTTATAGCCTACGAGACTTCTAACACACTAGGAAAAAGAATAACAAAAGGCAATACTTGAAAATAAAACCTAAAATTAACCAAATTACAAAAATTACCAAAGCAGAGTTTTTTTTAAGCGAAATAGGAAGTTGAATCTCACAAATTCAAACCAAACCAAACCAAACTAAACCAAACCAAACTGAGCCTTATGTCCCAATCAATTGGGGTCGGCTACATGAATCCTGTTTTTCCATTGAGCTCTGTCTAGGGCGACCTCTTCACTTTAGGTTTAGTAAGCCCAAGTCCTTTCGTATGACGGCATCCAAAGTCAATTTAGGTCTTCCTCTTCCCCTAGCCCTACTATCACATCACTCTTCTTGATTACTGCGTCTGGAGGTCTACGATAAATACTCCCTCCGTCCCAATTTTATAGTCCCTTTCGGGGATTCCAACTTAATAAGGGGACATAATCATTGTACTTTTGAAAACATGTTTTTCTTATTTTACCCTTCAATCATTACACTTTCTTACATTTTTATTATTTTTAATTTCAAAGTATAGGGGTAAAGGAGGAAATTCCTTAACAATTACCCATTTAGTTTTGAAGTGGGGCAATATTTTTGGGACGTCAAAAAGTGTCAACTGAGACTATAAAATTGGGACTTTGGGAGTATGTCCAAACCACCTCAATCTAATCTCACAAATTCCCAAAAATAAAAAGATATGACCAAGACTATTTGTGACTTATAGAGAACTCTAGAAACTACTAATTCTTGTTGACAAGCAAATATGAAAAAGGAAAATCAGGAACTAAAACTTTGTAGTACCTATTTCCATAGTTGCGTGATTCCTAATAAAATAACTAAAATCAGAATATGAAAAATCAGATATTCTATTTCTATACTTAAAACACTAATTTTCTAAAAACTCCCATCTGCATCAAAGATGTTGGGAATTACTACTACGATATACGAAAGTAGAAATGCATTACACAACATCAAAAATAGTGGAACTGTTTAAAAGGTAATATTACGATCCACAATTATTCATGTCTAAAAGATCGTCAACTATCATGTCTAGTGCAATCCTTAATAATTGGAACCAAATTATCATCACAACTGATATTAGTTTTCTGTCAGATATGATCACCATTGAGCATATAAACAAATGATAGGCATTGCCAAGAGAACCAATCTGATTCAAACAAGAAATCTCAACCACGCTGAGAAGAAATAGTATCGGCACATAATTACCAAGAAGCATTTTTGGTACCCCACAACGACCTAGGACATTTCCCAACGTGGGTCCCATGTATGAAAATAACCAGGGTGGATCTTCATCCTTTGCCCTTGTTACTAAAACATTAGCTCGGTGAACAAAGAGCCAAAGTGCAACCATTCTTTTCACATGAAATAACAACATTCGATCTTAGAAAGGCATTCAGGCAATGCTACCTGAATACGAAAATGGAAAGGAAACCACCAACTACATGCTTTCATCTGTTTCCCACACATTAAGGCTCGTATTCGTAGTGACAAAATTTTCTTCTAGATGTTAGTTTAATTTCTCAGTGAAGATTCCAAAATCTACATTCTACATTGGACGAAGATGACTAATGTTCTTCATCAGGATTGAGCATCAATGATGACATAATACCAGTTGAACCAATTTCCATAAAATAATAGCCAGACATTTATGCAGAAGAATTTTTTTGTTCCTTGTTCTATAGAATGTTTCTCCCAGGATAAGGTACAAACAAATCAGGTTGAAACTTCGAAGACCAGATAAGCTTCCTATGACATAAGAAAACACAAAGACAATATAGTGCGCTAAGTATCTTGGTAATAGAAAAAGAGGAAAGTATATGCTTGCATCCTCCTTTTTATGGGGGCAGCAAACAAAAAATCAAGCCGTAATTTTTCGGAAACATACCATTATGTCTCCATTAGAAAGGGAGCAACACTTGACGGCATTTCTTGCCAATCCACCAGATACGCGAGCATCAAAATTTCCTCTGTCAATAACTACACTTTGGGAGCCCCCACTTTTTGCAGTTTTCCTGGTTCCTGTCCTATCTGCAGAGAACTTTTCAGAGACCATCTCAGAAGATTCAAGACATTCTTCTGGAGAATTTCTCTTAGACCAAAGTGGCTCATCTGACTCTGAAATCCGAACAAAGAAGTGGGAATTCTCAAAGCTTTGCAACAATGCCTGTGTTTGTCTTCTGTGATCTTCCATTCTAAGAAGAGATTCACCAGAAGAAATATCCTTCGCTGCATCAATCTTCTTTTCTAAGAGGTTTTCACCATTCTGACCTATATCATGACTCTCTGGACTGGAATCCGCATTTTCACCAACAGCATGAGTCTCATATCCAGCGTTTCCATTCTGATTCTTAGTGTTTTTTCCAACACTATTTTTACTCATCATTGCTGCAACTTTAAATGGGGTTATTATTTCCGTATCCTGCTTACATGCGGACAAACATGCCAGGATATGGACTTGTTCACCTAGAATAAGAAAAGAGTTCAGATCTCGGTTGAAATAAAAGAGCGTTCAAAGCCACATGGCACACATAACAAAAACTCCTCAAATATGAAATCTTGTTACATGCCAATGGTAAAAGCAATGAATTCTAAATTCAAGAAGGAAAGCCCACCAGGAAAAACAAAGCAGCGGTCCAGTGAGCGAAATGAAAGAACGTCTGACGCTTCGCTCCAGTTATCAGGAAGCTCCTCTAAAAAACACATGCAGGCATTAGATTTAAATCCGGACAAAAGAAATCCCAAACCTTGGTGGACCTAATTATAATATAACTGAAGAGATTATGTAAAAGACATAGTGCAGCAGAAACTTATCTCTAGGAAACTTGACAAAACAAAAAGCCGTATCTTTGATATGTAGCAGCCAAAAAGTCATTTGGAGTTTAGGGCGCGTCATCAAACCATAAAAACCAGCTATAGGAACCCAAGACAAGAACGAATAAAAAATCAATAGCGATGAAAACATGTACCAGAAAAGGCCTCAGGGTACTGCAGTTCTACACTTCTACTCGAAGAATATCCACTGTATTAATTCACTATGCTGGAAATAAGAATCTGTTGAAATTCATAAATTTCAAAAGTTTGCCATGGGTTTTAAACAATTTTTCTAATGTGGCGTGACTGCTATGACACATTAGAAGGGTACGTATATGCGACTGGTATGTCTAGTAAGACAAACACGCAACTAGTCTACGTAATAGTCAAGGTTACAAAAGCTATATACACAAGACTTGCATTTGATGCATAAAGATATGCTATACTCAATTCACTGCATATAACGATATAATATTGGATTGATCGTGGAGTTCTTTTCTTATTTGCCCTTGAGAAGAGTATCTTATGCTTTGCAAACAAACACCTCAAAAGAAGCACGAAATTAGTTGTGTCCTTGGCCAAATGGAACTCTTAGATGCGCTATGCAATGCAGGTTTGACCTAACGTGACTAAAAAGACATAACAAGAAAATCCATCAATAGCTTATTTTTTTTCTAATTTTATTAGAGAAATAGATTGTCGTGTGGTTTCCTACTCTCACTTAGCAAGGATAGGTTTCATTCACAGGATTCCATGGCAAACCTACACATGGGAGATTAGTCATATTCTACTTGCTGTGGGCAGAGAGGCATGGCCATAAGGAAAATATATTTACCTTCTCATAGATTGGCTTTACAAGGCAGTATAGATTGAAAGGCAGACGCAAGTATGCATGCTACAACCTGATTAAACAATTAAGAGAAATAACTTAGAGAGATGATGCAGACGTACTATATGGAATAGTTATCCATCCTTCATCTTCAGCAACGTCAATGTGATTCTCCACAATGGGAGTGTCACTCTTCAAACTTGGTCCCATAATGCTTCCATTTTCACCCCAAATTCCATCAATAGGATCTTTCCCCTGATCTTCACCTTTGGAATTATGTAGATCTTCGGCTATAAGACCCCCCAACGTCACCCCATCCTTTGAAGCATAGTTTGCATCAGTCTGATACTTTGAAAAAGCAGAGGGCTGCTCGGCTGTTGCTGCTGCAGTTTGAGCAGGCCGCAGCAGAAAATTCATTGTCCCACCAAATGTATTTCTGTAAACATAAAAGAAAATGTCTACAACAGCTTTTGTTGGATATGCAAATTGGATGGGATCCAAAATAACATATGACAAGAGAACCCATTTTGACTTCATCTCCCAAGTGAAATTGCGCAAATTTTCTACTTTCCCGAATTATTAAAAGGACATTTAGATTTATTGATAGTTCAATTAACAAATCCTTGGCTTCCAGGGTAAATTTGGAAACAAGTTACTTGAGTTCAATTGCTGCAGTTTAGCAACCCCCAACAATTTCCCTCGATAGCCTGAAAGTCCCAGAATCTTAAAACTACCGATCTTATCAGTTGTGGTGCTTATAGAGTTCTCCGGTAATTTGATCTTCAATGGATAGTGGTTCCCCATCTCTACAGAATGGCAACAGCTATTGCACTCTTCAATGAGCTCCTACAAAGTACTTTATCTACAATTGTGCAGTAAATATCCAGGAACAATGAATCGCGTGGATTTACAGTAATGTATGTTTTCATGTATTCTCTCGGTATTAACTAGAATTCTTCTTCTTCAATCAACTTCAGAACAATAAACTAGATCTTCATATCCAATTATGCACATGTAGTAAGGCATCTAGATAGTTACATCAAAGTAGATAGATAGTGTTGGATTTGCATATGAATGCCTTGCACTATATGTGTTTGCCATACATAGGTACAGCCTAATAGCTACACATACACACACACGCACACACACACCTAAAAATGTTTACATAAGTACGTGTATCAAATAAGCAAGCTCAGTTTATGAAAAGGATCACGGATAAAGTAACACCTATTTTTGTGAACAACAACATTGACATTGGCACACATTTTGCTTCTTATAAGAATACGCACAGATTTAAACTACCCAGCACACAAAACAGTTGTACCCATATCCGCATATCGAAGGGCATACAGACAATTGAATATGGTAATTACCAACACTAAACCCCACAACCATGACATTTCCGCCTTTTCCTCTTAGATCTCTTCAAATGAGCACTACGCATCTATGAACTATCATTAACGAATGGTTGTATAACTGTGGATCTTTCATCACTTGCACATGAATCGCGCGTGCCTAATTACTAGTAGCAATATATGCATGTAGCTTACTTCTAATCAGATGGTCCAGAACAATGTGAGCACCTCCAATTTTGGAGTGTTTCATGTTTTATATGACATGGGAGGTTACTAAATTAGTTGAGTGTGGTCGATAGTAGGACACTGTGGTTGATATTGCTTGATGTGGTTGTACTGGGACTGCTACACACAAGGTCGGGCCGGGCCGGGGCAGAAGCCTAGAAAGCCACAGCTTTCATGCCACCAAAAAATGCAACAGACAAGGGCTCCTAAATGTATAATACCGCTACATCTGAGTTGAATCTTGAATGGATTCACTCCTGGCTTGTGGATCGGACATCCTTTTACTCACGAAGGAGTGTTTTTTCACTACACCCCAGACATTAATCTCAATTCCCCATAAGAAAAGACATAGAAAACAACAAATCGAGAGAGAGAGAGAGAGAGAGACCTGTTCGATGTAAGATTTTGGGCTGGTTCAGATTCTGATCGACGAGAAATTCAGGCGTATAAAGTATAAACCAAACGTATATCTTCTTTCAATAATTACATAGATATGCTAGAACTTGATCCGTGTGTCAAATTACTCCCCGAACTTGTATTGTTTCGATTTTAACCCGAATAATTCTAATTCGACAACAATGTTACCCTAAGAATGGAGAAAATTTTGGGTGCCGTATCAGGTGGCGGTACCCAGCGCCCATCTCGACCGTCCAAAAGTATTTTGAACGGTCAGGATTTTAGAGAGAGAAAGAAGAGAGAGAGAGAGAGAGAGAGAGAGAGAGGGTGAAATATGGGCTGTCCAAATCACTTTTGGACGATCGAAATACGCCCTCGGGCACTACATATACCATATTTGTATTAAAAAAATTCTCCTTTTGGACGGTCAGGATTTTAGAGAGAGAAAGAAGAGAGAGAGAGAGGGTAAAATATGGGCTGTCCAAATCACTTTTGGACAATCGAAATGCGCACTCGGGCACTATATATACCATATTTGTAGTAAAAAAATTCTCCTTGGGAATGGCAAGGTCTTTCAACAAAAGATGGGTACAGAATAAAGTGTTATGTTGTTTATTAAGAAAGATATCAGAGCATTCCTTATTGCGTGGAAGAAGCAACTTTGCTCAGTGGAAAATAAGAAGTTGTGTACAATTTATAATTTGTCTAGTAGCTGCATTCTTGAGTGGAATAAGCTACTTTGTTTGAGTGGTTATCTGTTGTTTGTAGTTTCTGGTTTTTCCCTCCATGTTTTCTTATACAGGTTGTCAAGGTTATTCCCTTGGCCCTGTTGTCGATATTTTGATGTAGTCACTATTACTTTGTCATCAACATTTTAGTAATTAGTGTCCTTAGTCATGATGTATTAGGTCTATAAATAGGTGTGTGAGTCTTTCATTTAGTAACTTATATCATTTTGAAATAGAATTAATTATCGAGAATATATCTCTATGTATCATTCTGGGAGTCTCTCTTTTTAGTACTCTCAATGGAATATTTGGTGTGTGCTTGACCAACCGGGTGTATAAAATTAAGACTAAAAAACATGTCCCAAGCGCAGGACTACCAATCAGTGTAGCACAATAATCCGGAAGTACCGGAGTCGAACCACAGAGACGGACGACGGTGTTTGACTCAGAAGTGTTGAATTTTAGTTAACTGGGCTCTTAGGTAG